>UZAN01047457.1:14071-26401 GCA_900618425.1 Echinostoma caproni
TACTATACTGGATATTGGTTTCTTGCAATTTCTTTTGAGCTGCAACTTTATGTAGTTGTTGTCCTGCTTCGATGTGGTCGGTTTTCTTCCTCCACACGGACGTCTCAATGGAGAAATTCCGCGAGTTATACGAAAAATTGTGCTTCTGTTCACAATGAAGCATTTGCACAGATCAACAACTGAAACGCCGGATTCATACGCTGCTTTAATGCGTTCTCTCTCCTCTTTACTTGTATATCGGAAACTTTTGGGTTTATCATCCGGTTTGGACATGGTGACAACACAAAATGAATATTCGACATGCCGCACACCCCAAGGTCATTGCTCCAAGGTTAAATTACACGTTCCATGAAATATTTTTTGCTTCCTTCTTGATGCGAGATTTTGCGGGTGCAGTTAGTAGCCACATATATTTTCGAATAAATTTTGATGATGTATCATAATTTACCTGTAAAACTACTTTGCATTGTATAGAAAAAGATATGCTACTTAAAGTACACGGATGGAGCAGAATAAACATCCTCATGGAACAATATTCACTGGTTAGAAAGAATAGACGTCCGTGCGTCTCTGCACCAAACGGTTTCTGATTTTAAACAGTAACTTTCGAACTACTGTAATTTTTATCATGACAACCAAGGTCGCGCCAATTCAAATCGCGAAACGGGAGACCTAAGAAAACTACAATGAAAAGTGAAGTTCGAAATAAATGTTTAATACCAGTAGCCATTGATATATGGGTATGATATTTGAGGCTGAGAAATATTTCTCTTTTCAGAGTCATGTTACACGAGTTCGATCAATACCTGTACACTAATTCATCTCTTCATCCGTTCTGAGCCATATTTCGATGACCATTACAATCTCAACATCCTCTGCCCGTGCTCGCAGTTCCGGCCATCTGTATCCAATGCTAAGTGCATTCCTGTACACTAGCGTTAATCTCTTCTCACTCCGACCAGTCTCAACTTTCTTCACAGAGGGTATCTTCTACCCGGGCTTCAAACTCAAACAGTCCGACCGTTTTTCTGTAGAACGATCACGTCGGTTTCGTTTCTAGATTTTCCCTCAGGAGTTTTACTCGGGGAGGTTTCTATGATCGAAGTGCTAATTGCTGCGAGCCCCTCTTCACTTCTATGTATTTTCAGCCTTGGCAAGCAAAGCAGAGCTGTGTTGGATTTTGGCGATTTACGTAGGTTTCCTCTCTCGGCATTTTTTACACTCGCCTGGTCATCGGTCTTAACTTGATTTGCTCACCCACTGGCTAGCTTTATCCTCTCAGAGGCCGCTAAATGTGGTCTCTGTGTCTAGAATAGTTGAACTCGACCAGCGTGGGTTTGGACTACCGCTGTACATGATCCGGTGTTTCATTCCATTTCCCTAACCGTAAAACCCACTTTAAGGAAACATGTTCCGGAATCTCCACGGAAAGCAAGAGGTTCACCATGTGATATCTCACTGCCCTCTCTCTGTCTTCTTTCTTAATGAACGGTTCTGGGATGTTACGTATGACCACATTCCTGTTCCTGCCGAGTGCAATGTCACTTGATTTGTTCAGCATTGTAAGAGCTGTGGTTAACCTCTCAGTAGTTTCTTCTGGTGCCAATACTCGTTCTCCTAGGTCCGGATTGGTAGCTACTTTCGGTTTCCAAATTCTTTTCCTTTCACTCCCTTCTCCAACAGCAAATATTTTCGTGCTTCCTCGAATTCTCCTCTCCTCAATATGGGCTATTGGAGGCACCGGAGACTGCGCTTCTATTTCTCCTTCGTTGACTTCACAGATAACCCCTTGCACCCGGGTTTCATCTTCAGTCTGAGAGGAGCTGTTGACGCTCCTGCTCTCTCCAGGCTCCTTTGTTTGTAGCAATTTTTCCCTGGTCTTACACTTCTGGACATCTTTGTTCCGGCATGTAACTATCCATTGTTTGCACCCGTTGCAAACCCAATTTAGCTCCTCGTGTTGTCGATATAACTGGTACATCCTCTTGGACAGGTTCCCACGTACTATGTGGAATCATACATCTCACGTATCACATTGGATACCTTCTATAAAGCTGCCTTTCAAGCAACGCGAATTTCCAAATACCTCTTCCGCATTTATGCTAAACTTTGGTCTTATCTTGAGCAAATTCCTTACAGATGCTCTTTTCCTCATTGTTGCAAGGACTGGTTATTTATACTGTAGGTAAACTATCGAGATACTATCCTATTTTGCTAACTCGGAATACGCAATTACGCAAATATTGGTACAAGTATAGCTAACAAAAATCTCACATTGTGCTACTACACTAATATGGACCAATAAAAGATTGAAGGAAGGCACGACTTATCGAACCACGCACCAGTTCAGGTCAGGTATCACAGGACTGATAACGGGCACGGCCAATCGTGCGTCCAGATTCCTTCCGGTACTATGCTCACAAAGTATTCACCCACCACTTCGAATTGCCTTCAGTACGGCGTCCTTGCTGAAAAGGAAAAGAAAAAGCTCGTCTTCTTTCACCTCAGGGGCGAACAAGGGACATGGGCCATGAAGGCCTTCCACGGTACATTAAAGATCGTATTCTGGAAAGAGCTCCAGCCATCGCTCATCCAGGGCGAGCTTAAATACAGTCACGCTTCCCAAAACTACTAATTTCTTTTGGCAACCGGTTCCAACCGTTCACTACTCTATTACTGAAGAAGCTGGATCTAACAATCAGGTTGCGCCGCTGCTTACGTAGTTTGTACCCATTCCCTCTAGTCCCTTGGTGAATAGCCTCCTGGAACATGCTTTCTTTTCTTACTCCCCGGAGCCCCTTCACAAATTTAAAGGTCTCCAGTAAGTCTCCCTTTAGTCTGTCTTGGGATGACTTACCCTTTTGGCCTTCAATCATTCGCGTGCCTAGTCTTTGGACTTCCTCTCTCTTCAAAACAGGCTGCATCCTTTTTGAGGAAGGGTGACTAAGCCTGCACGCAGTACTCCAAGGGCGGCTTGACTATAGCTTTGTACGAGGGGAGGAAAATGTTGGGTTTTCTACACAATAAGAGTGACTTGAGCGTAAAAAGCTCCCGCCTCGCCCTCGCCGCAGGCAGTACACACTGGTTCTCCCAGCGGAAATCTGCCGCCACCGATATTCCTAAGTTTCTATTGGTTCTTACAACCATCACATCCATTCAAGATCCAGTACACTGGTCAATGTACATGGCTGATTAGCGGAATGGATATTCTTCTGGTGAATACTTTTCTTTACATGCCCCATTTGTTTTTATGCCGTAGTGATAAATCGGATTTATTCAGTCCGCCCTTTTTGCCAGTAAATAGTCTGTCTATTGGCAATATTTGGTAACTCTTTTATAAATACGAATTGTAGTCGTCTACTTGACTGTCCGGAACTTCTCGGATTAAATTGCGCGATAATTTGCATGCTTCCTTCCCTCCCACTCCATCATCAGCTAGGTTACAACCTAGACTGTTTTGCGTTTCTGTCTTCCTTTCTAGAAATCTACTGCTGTATGAAAAAAGGGCGTCTTCCGTTAGATTGGCTCGATATCCAGTGGTGACTTTATTTGGAGTATAACTGAAAAACCAAAAGCAAGATACAATCAAATCTTCCAATGACTGGGCTGCTTTCCCATCATGCACACTCTGAGTGACCCCCACTTCTGTCCATTCCCGTCCAACGATCTGCAGATTGCCTCTTGTTATTTTACTCACTGATTGTCGCATTTTTCAATTTTCTCTTCACTCATCCGGTATAACGATTCTTGTTTTTCGTCCTACTTCCACCGACTCGCTCTTTTGGGGCATTTTGCCATCTCGAACCTTTTTCTCTGATACATTGTCCACTTTGTGTTCCATTTGTAATTATGTTCAATGCGACCTTCAAAGTTTTCCTTTTCGGCCTCTCATATAAGGATGATTATGTTATACATTTGATCATGCCTATGCATGCTTCACGGGTCTCCGTGAAATATACATTTATTATTATTAACCCCTGCGGTGAAATCCTACCCACCCAGTTGGATTGAGAATTGTTCAGTTCAGTTCAGTTTGCACAAGACGAATGTGGCTTTTGCCAATCGAGCGTCCAGCTCGGTGTTTTATTTTCAGATGGGAGTAGCTTTGAACACTGCGTCCAGTTGATTTGTTATTTGTGATTCCTTCAGTTTGGCCCCGTTTCCAGAACGCTGACTCCCTGGGGGTATGCTTAAAGGGAGGAAAACTCGCTAGGATATCTCCTCACCTCATTGGTTAAAGACCTCAAGTACACATGCGTTTGTATACACAGATCACATGTGACAGGACAGTCAGTTTGAGAACAATTCCAACATGAAGCCCGAGTGTACTCAATTTCACTAAATTTCGGCTAATGTGGAATTTATTATTGATGCTATGACTCTAAGAACTAACTTTGGGGAACGTTTGCTGACCAACATGCGTCCAGGGTCACCTTGAAGGCGTTACCATTGGCGCAGTTGACCACTTCTGCGGGTAATCTATCCCACATAGGTATGACCCTGTGTGCGAAGAAGTTGTCCCTTACTTCCAACCTGGCGTGGTTTTATTGAGGCTTATAGCCATGACCTCTCGTGTTTTGAGCACGAGAAATCGTAAACAACTTAGCTAGGTTGAGACCCAATAGACCTCTTACTATTTTAAAAGTCTATCTATGGGACTTAAGCTAGCAGAACGTGTTGTTCTTAAGCGCATTCAGTCCTCCACTGATGTTCCATATGATCCTCTTCAGTTTGTTTATAAACCAAACAGAGGCACGCTGGATGCCGTTTCCTCTCTTTTATGTAAAACTACCAAATCCCTGAATGACTGCGAAATCTGTTCGTTGTGTGTTTCTGGACTACTCATCTACTTTTGATTCTATTTCCCGTTCCCTTCTTCTTCATAAACTAGCGACCTTTGGNAGCTTGGCTTGCCGATTGCTTCTCCGGGAGAACTCAATGTACCAGGTTAAGTCGGAAGAAATTCAAACCGTTGTTGAACAGCTCTGGAGTACTCAAAGGTGCAGTTCTTTCCCCATTCCTATTTTCTACATATATTAGTGACTTGTCTGCTTGCACCCCTACTTCTCTCTTCAAGTATGCTGACGATATGGTCTTGTGTCAGGCCATCTCTGACTCCTCTGGTCTTTCACAATTTTCTGACAACTTGGATAACGTCCAGCGGTTTTCCACCACATCGGTTATATCTCTTAATCCATCCAAATGTTTCGAATGTCTCTTTACACTATCACACTCTTCTTTCCCATCTGGAACGGTATAGACTGGTTCCAAACCTGTATCCCGGATAAACTGTATTAAATACCTCGGCGATTTTATTGATACTAATCTTTACTGGACTTCTCACATTCAACAAATCGTCAGTAAGCATCGACGACTTTCTTTTCATTTCCATAAACTTCGTCAGTTTCAATCAATTATTTCCATCTTTTTGTATCAGTGTTTTCCCTGTTTTACTTTATTGTTCACCCGTTATTTTTCCCAATATCCTTAAGAAAGATTTTAATTTGCTTCGACGTGGATTGACCATCATTATCCGTGTCTCTTCAATCACATTAAAAGAGATGATAGCTAACCTATGCGAACGTCATTTGAATGCATGTGAAAATTTTACGTATAAGATTCTCATCGACTCCACACATCCGCTACACGCTGACCTAACTTCCTGTTGTTTCCATCCCTCAACTAGATCACAATATCGATACTGGGTTGCGGGTTTGAATTCTTGGGTCATAAGAACCCCTAGATCCTGTATCTGCGGGACCTGTGCTTGGCATTAAACGAGTATACCCCAGCTTTCGTTGCTAATAGCTGACACTTGCTTAGATTCAAAGGTAGGTCCCACTTGACCAACCATCACTGAACTACCTCTAGGTCCCTTTGCAGGTTTGACCTTGTCATTTTGACATCATAAGCAAACACTGAACACGGAGTTTGAAGATCCAGTGCCAGATCGTTGATGAATATGAGGAAAAGTAAGGGGCCTAGCACTGAGTCCTGGGGACCTCCACTCGTAACCACCTCATGGTTAGAAATGTTGTCACCCACTTTGACCCAGAAGGTGCGATTGCTCAAACAGGCTACAATCCAGTCCCTGGCCCTACGTGTTATGCTTATGCTTCTAACTTCGAAGTCTAACAATCGATGGCTGACAGAGTCAAATGCTTTACAGAAGTCTAAGTAGCAAACCTTTACATTTTTCTCCTCATCCATACGTTGAGTGACTTCAACTAGGAACACGAGGAGATTCGTAAGACATGATCTCTGTTGCACAAAGCCATGCTGTGCTGGTGTCAAGGGTCGATTATTAGTCAGATGTGGGCAAATCTCCCTTCTGATCAGTCGCTCCAGGCACTTACACGGCACTGACGTTGGGCTAACGAGTCTATAGTTTTCTGCTTTGTATTTCGGTCGAGCCTTGTGCAATGCTACTACGGTAACTGTACGCCAGTCCTGCGGTAGCGCAGCAGTTTGCAATGATTCCCTAAAAAGTACAGTCAGTGGCCCTGCCAGCACCACGGCCAGCGGCTGCACTATGGCTGGATGAATTCCATCCGGACCTGCTGATATGTGCTTGTTCAGCGTCTGGGGTTCTCGAAGTACATCTGTTTCACAGATGGCAATTTCGGAAAACTCTGACGTTTCAGGGGATCTTGCTAAACCCGGAATACCCAAGTTGACTGGAGTCCTATAAACGCTTTTGAAGAACTTAAATAGGGTTTCCGCTTTATCGCGGTTACACGTAGCCATGCCTCCATCGAGCAAAGCCAGTGCTCCTATACTGTCCCAGGTGCGTGCGTTGGCTTGCACTTAGGCGTAGAAGCTTTTGGGATTCTTTTTGACTCCTCGCGCTAAGTTAAACTCGAAGTCGTATTTGACACGCCTTTGGAGATCTTGACATCTGTTGCGCACCCGCTGGTAGTCTCTCCACGCTTGTTGAGTGCCGTACAACTCAAAGCGATCCCAGTATTGCCGGCGAATTTTCAGCGTCCTCTCTCCCGGTTTCCGCCATATTGCTCTATGTCTGGTTCGTCCTTCCCTCATTGGCGCGAACCTTTCCGTGAGGCTAGTTAACCCTCTTTTAACCACGTTCCATCTCTCTTGCATGGTATACTCCGGGGACATCGGGTACCAGCTGATGGTATTTGCAGCTTGCACCAGTTCTGTGACGTTTATGCGACCATGGAGGAGCATGAGACTAGGTCCGTGTCTACGATAGCTAACCATTAGTCTAAAGCTAATAACTATGTGGTCACTTTGCCCAACGGTTCTTCCATACCTAGACTAGTTACGTCCAAACGGGATCTTGTGAAAACTAGATCTAGTAGCGAGGGTCTCTGTTGTCCCCGGTATCTTGTTGCTCTTTTCACATACTATGTCAGAGCTCTTTCTTGTAGAAACTGCAAGAACGCAACTTTTTGGGATCCCGTAGGTGCATACCCCCTTGACCATGCTACCTCCGGAAAGTTGAAGTCGCCCGCTATGAAAAAGCTCTGGTATTTCGCCTAGGTTTGTTGTGGGATCATGAGCATTTCCGTATCTTCATCTGGCGTCGTATTATGGGCTCTATATATGCATTCTACACCCACTTGTTTCCGCCCCAGTTGAATACAGCATCATGTGGCTTGGACATTCAGAGTAGCTAACTCCAGCTGAATTTCCCCTTGGTTTAGGGCAGCCTTGACGATTAGTAGTACTCCGCCCCCTGTCTGCTGTCTGTCCTTTCCTGTCTATAGCTTGTATATCCGTTTAACTGGGCAACGGAGTGCTCCTTTTCAGCCACGATTCAGTGATACTGACTATATCTGATCCCCAGTAGCAGGCTCATAATTCTCCCCACCTTCCATTGATACACCGTGATAATTTCTGCTTGCAGAGCTGGCGGGAATGACCTATCTATAGCATCAGATTCCTCGGTCGTAAAACTTAAGGAGCCACATCGTTTTTTGCTATAACGTTGACGGTGGGAACGTCCTCGGCTACCCATGACAGTCCACCTTTGGCTTGACCTATATACGTAACTCTGAGGCCTGAAACTGGACTGACGAGGTTTTTCAGGTCTGATGGCCCAGTGGAGCCCTCATTCATCACGGCTGGCTTGTGCCGCAGTGTATTGGCCAAGGGATCCAGAAGAATTTTGCGGTGTTTCCAGCGGTCCTATCTTGTAGCTGAGATGCTGTTCCATTGAAGGAGCAGTCACCTTTTTGCCTTTTTCGTGTACCTTTGCTTTACATCCTCCGTTTCTAGGACAAGAGCGATGTGTTTGGGAGCTATATTGGTTCCCACGACTCTGGTTACGGTTTTGACGTGAGGTCCCGCACGATGTACGACACTGCTGGACTTAGGCATCGATTCACTCAAAGGTGATGCTTGAGACCTGTTTGCAGGCTTATGTGCACTCAAGACGCTACTCCTAGACGCCTTCTTGCCAGATATTACCTTGGCTTTAGGGAGCCCTCCAATTCTTTGTAACTTAACTTGAGGTTTGCGAACTTCAATCCCGGTTTGTCTTGTTACAGTCGGAAAAGGGGGCCTGTAAGCCAGTGCACCATTGTCCGGGGTAATTGCTAAAGCACCCCTCCCCAGTAACGTTTTCAACGACTACAGGTCTGTACAGTAATATATCCCTGGCATGCATGCTGCCGAAGGTTACCAGTATGAGACGTGGTTGGAGTGCCTTTTCTCTCGTCCACAGTCCCACCCTGCGACACTTTACAATGCTCGTTGCGGGGGCATTCCCGCCAGGCGAAGAACATCCTGCATATGCCTGTGGTCCATGCCCCGGTACATTCTCCCCATCTAACGGTTTTAGTGTACTCTCAAGAATGTGCGAGCATTCTTCGGCTAGTGCTATGCAGTGATCACAAATCCACTTCAGGGCTTTATGTTCCGTATACAGTTCGTATGTCTTCCTGGATAACTTCACACACCCTTGATGGCAACAGCGACGACAACGATCGTACTGTATACCCTCGGCAGCGTGTTTACTGCATTTACCACACTGATTTGCAACTTCATATATAGACATTACCATAGAAAATTTCAAATTGAAACACAAAAGGCCTATTTTAAACTATAAAAGATAAAAATAGAACCCACAAGTGTCGTGGACAGTGAACAGTAAAACCGTGCAAAAGGCAAAAGGACTTCAGTCCTTAAACCTGACTACAAAGACTGTGGAGTGACCCTTCAAATAGCCACAACGTTAAAAAATTATCTCAGTTAAAACTAATGCAATGATACTGATGCGGAATACCTAATGATATTCCGCTTAACACTTGAAAACGGATGCCATTCGGGAGCACTTTGAAAATTTAAACCGCGCGCGAGTTAGGTACCGTCAATCACACCGTCATCTTCATCGGAAAGTAAACTACTTTTCTTGGCATTCAGTGCCAGGTCCAATTCCGTGCCAATTCCGTTGCTCTATGTAGTTAATCCTGCAATTGCTGCCGACTAGCTGATCCCACTGTCTTGACATCATCTGCAAAGATGAAGCATGGCGAACGTAGAATGGCAGCCAAGTCGTCTATAAAAGTGAGGAACAGTAAGAGACCAAGCACTGAGCTACAATTTCTTGAAAACCTTAACGTCGTCAAATCGAAGCACTGGGGGATCCAAGAGCCCACCTAAGCTAGATACTGGAGGGCTAGATACTCGAGCATTACGCTCGAGGATCCTTCGGAAATGAGCTCCCGACCCAGCAGGCATGCGCAAGCAGACAGTCTCACTGTGGTACACCAATGATTGCAGTATACGGGATAAGCGGGGAGAGGTGCGACGGCGCACCTCAGGTATATACATAGTGACCATAACTGAATCCCGGATGCGGAAGCACCATATCACCCCGGGGATGGATGACTACACGATTTATAGACTAGATAGGGTGGATGGTAGGCAAGAGGGCGGGGTCATGATAGTGATAAAATCTGATCACACGCAGTGGGAGGCAACAGCAACCCTAGTGACTCCCAACATACAAGCCATCAGTTGGGTAGTTAAAATAGACAGAAACCCATTGGACGTCATGTGCGTCTACCGGGCTCCGCAGGCAACTGAGACAGAGATCAGGAATTGATTACTCATCTGCAATTATTCCTTGTCACGTCTAGAAGGGTGTTGTTAGTAGGAGACTTCAACATGCCCTAGATCGACTGGAGTAGAGACAGAGCACCAGCAGGTACCGGGTGTGGACTGCTTTTAGAGTGGCTACATCAGCACGCATTATCACAACACATGCGACAAGCCACCCGTTTTAGAGCAAATGACAGGCCGTCCATACTGGATCTGGTGACCACCAGAACCCCTGGAGACATAAGGACAATAATCCAGGAGGAGCCCCTGGGGAAATGTGATCATGTGGTCTTGCGACTAACACTGGAAAGCAGACACACCAAACCAGCGATCAAACTAGGGAGGCGATATGGAAAATCAACCAGGACCAACTGGCCAGAGCGGCGCAGGATATAAACTGGGTACCCAACCCAACCGATGCATCTCTGAAAACCAGATGGAGCCAATCAAGACAGGACTTCTCCTACTCAGAGATAGGTTCACGATTTTGGTTCCGTTAGGGAAGAAGCAACGGCCTCCTTGGTGGAAAGTAAATATAGATAGGGCTATAACCATTCGTAGAAGACGGTGGGCGGTCAATAAACTGTATGGCACCAACCAGTCGTGGAATGGTTACAAACATGCGCCCAACTATGCACAGAAAGTGCAAAGGGAGGCTAAATACCAATTCGAGGAAAACTTAACGCAAAACGTCAAGGGAAATCTTGAGTGTTTCTACGCGTATGTTTCATCTAAGGGCAACACTCGGGAAACGGTTGGTACCCTGGAATCGCCGACCGGAGCATTAGCAGTGAGTGAAGATAATAGAGCACGTATCCTGTTACGGTTCTTCAAAAGCACATACGGGATCCTCAGGGTGAAGGTAACCTTCCATCAATTGGAGGTAACTGCACGAAGCCCCCAATCACTGTGGAAATTCAGGATGTGCAGCGGGAGTTAATAGGGCTAAATAGGTTCAAGGCGGCGGGGTCTCATGGAATTCACCCAGCGATTGTACAACCGCTGGCTGACGTCAAAGTAGGACCGATCTTCGAGTTATTCAAAGAGTCGCTTAGACTGGGAACTGACCCGAACGACTAGCGCAAAGCCACAGTAGTGACAATACACAAGTCTGGATCCCGGCAAAAAGCCGCGAATGACAGACCAGTAAGTGTGACATCAGTATTATGTAAGTGTTTGGGGCGCCTAGTTAGAAGGCAACTATGCTACTACATGGTCAGCAGCGGGCTGCTAGTATCAGCTCAGCACGAATTTCTTGGAAAGAGATCTTGTCTGACAAACCTGCTGATGTTCCTGGATGAGGTCACACGCAGAAGTGATGAGGGCCCGCCGGTGGAGGTATGCTATCTGGACTTCCAGAAAGCATTCGACTCGGTCAGCCATCATCTGTTGGAGCATAAGATGCAATTATTGGGCGTAGATGGGCAAGTCAGGAGCTGGATAATGAGGTTTCTTGCGCAGTGGACGTTTAGTGTCACACATCCTAGGAAGAAGCGGCGTACCCCAAGGATCCGTACTTGGACTAATGCTGTTCCTGTTACACATTAACGACCTGGCACGGGATCTTCGAAATCTGTGTTTTATGTTTGCAGATGACGTCAAGATAGTTGGATGGGATCTAGCAAAGGACATAAATCTAGTACACAGATGGACCGAAAAATGGGACCTGCCGCTAAACGCCTCTAATTGTCAGATACTGACGACCAGAAATGACTAAGAGACAGCAAGGAGCCTGTCGATACAATGGATACACGAGGCAAAGGATCTAGGCATAGTGGTCACGCGGGATTTCAAACCCAGCACCCAATGTGTGAAGGCCGCAAATAAAGCCAGGGGACAACTGTTTCATCTATGCGCAACCAAGACGTATAGAAAACCCGATGTTTTTGTCTCCCTATACAAAAGCATCGTCCGCCTGCATCTGGAGCATTGTGTGCAGGCTTGGGCTCCATTCTTTCGAAACGACATCGATATCTTAGAGAGGGTTCAATTTTTAGCCACAAAAATGTTAGCTGGGCAACGGCGGAAGAGCTATGAACAGCGGCTCATAGATTTAAATTCGTTCTCCCTCACACGGAGGCGGATGAGAGGAGACCCAATTGTTTCATATAATATCGTCAAGAGTATGTCAGGTCTGAGGTTTGACGACCTGTTCTCCTGGGTCCCGCATAGAGGCATGCGGGGACATAACTTACGGTTGCAGCGAAGCCACTCCGGGTTGTAATTGAGGGCAACGTTTTTCACCAACAGGGTAATTCC
>UZAN01047459.1:8624-22419 GCA_900618425.1 Echinostoma caproni
CCGTGTCTCTTAAACGGGTCCACCGAGTTGGTGTATGGAAACTCCAGCCCGCGAAATCTGGGACGCCAGTGGCGCGGCCAATATTAGTCCAGTTTTATAGTGGGTCCGTTAGGGATAAAGTGTTAGACAAGGCAGTGGCAGTGGCTCAGATAACGAAGGGCAGGTATGGCATCAGGCCGGATGAGGCATCAATAACTATGCCCAGAAAACCCAAACTAGGAGACGAAGTCAGTCCTCTAGTTCGTAAAGACAGCGATGCCCAACGCAGGAAGATTGATTTTCCTGGATGGATTCTTCAACCCGTGGAGCAACAACCGGTCACGACCGCTCCGACGGGAGTAGTTGTTTTAGAAGACCTACTTAAGGACGATACCTGGGTAAGCTGCGACTAACCAGAGGACCACACGGTTGGAAACAACAGAACAACACCCAAAAGAAGATACTTGGACGTCACAATCTGTCGGAGATCCCAGTCAATCCCTCCTTTGACAGCAAAACCTCGGCGTCCCCTCGGGTTTAGTTCCTGAGGCACCAAATCCCTACGCATTATAGGAAACGAAGGAAGGAGAACGTAAAAAGTGGTGGTATACACCAATGCATGACGGATACGTAACAAATGGATGGAACTCTTTAGGATGGCTGGTGAATGCGGCGCAGGGGTAGTGGCGGTCATCAAAACTTGGTTATCTATGAATGACCAAGTACCTCGAGTCTTTCAAGAGAGCTATGTAATTCACAGACAGGACAGGGAGCATGACTGTCTGGGAGGGAGAGTAGCCATCTTCATTAGGGAGGGTATAAGCCACCTCGAACCCCAGGTCAGGGTGTGCGCCAGGAATCTTTTTGCATGCACTGTCACACTGATCCTTCCGAGGATTAAGATTAGCGTGACATGCATCTACCGGTCCCCTAGTTCGAGTCGTGAAGAGAACATGAACCTCCTTCCCGTCCTTACAGACCAGGTGAAGGAACCCGGCAAAACTCTGATATTGGTTGATTACAGCATGCTAAATATTCATTGGGAGCTTGAAACGAGCCCATCAGGAACGCAGGAAGGGGCATTCCTGGAGTGGCTTCATGAAAAGGCAATAAGGTAAAACGTAAAAGAAAACAACAGGTACAGGACGGGCTGCCCCCCTCTCACACAGCCTTCACGGCTTAGAACTCTCGCAGCTAGAACTCATTTCTTTCGATGGAAACGCTACAAAATATTGGCGGTTCAAACGGCAGTTCGACAGCTTCTTTGCTAGACTCTCTTGTGGAGAAGGTAAAAATCTGGCTTATCTGTTACACTATTGTAATGGAGTAGCTAGAGAAGCAATAGAACTGTGCATGCTAATGTCAGAGGAAGATTGGTATCATACGGCCAGGGAGATACTCGATAAATTATTTGATCGACCGCACGAATCAGTCAGGGCTGTAGTAAAGGACGTTCTAGCTAAAACAGCAGAATTAAGTGATATAGGCGAGGGCCTTAGCAGGCTTAGTATTAAATTGCGAAGTTGCTACATGGTCCTAACGGAAATGGGATGTGGATCCGATTTGGATTCCATACTCGAGCTGGAGTCATTAGTTACACGACTGCCGAGACGCTTACAACGTACGTGGGCCGAAGTGGCGGATAGGATCGTATCCAATGGCGGACGATACCGGTTTATCGACTTTATTGAAATAATAGAAGCAGAGTCGAGGATTCAGAATAGCCCTTTTGGAAGGCTAGTGGACACAAGGCGTTCACTAGTGATTAATCGCCCCTGGGGCCCGTGGCGTAACACGCAAACGAACGTCACTACAACTAGACAAACATCAGAACCATTACAAAACTTTCAGTGCCCTTTGTGTCGAAAATCACACCCACTTACTAAATGTGAAGGTTTCCTCAAGTCGGATGTGATGGAGAGACGGAAAAATTGTGGAGAAAATAATGCTTTGTTATAAGTGCATTAAATATGGACATCTGGCGCGGGCATATGAAAAAAATGGTAAATGCTTGGTTGATGGTTGCACCGGCAAGCACCATAACCTGCTTCACTTGTCGCGTAAGGATCAAGTGTCCGCGAATGTGCAAGCAATTGTGGGGGATTCCTGTTTCGCGCCGAATGATACTACTTACTTCGGAATAGTCCCGGTAAAAATAACGCGCGACGAAATATCGTTCAAGGTATATGCCTTGCTAGATAGCGGTTCAGATACCACAATAGTTAGTGAGGAAGTTTCTGAACTGTTAGGGCTAAGTGGCCCGGGAGTACGAATGAACTTTCACACCGTGGCTAGAGAGCGACATATATTTAGTCAAAGGGTATCATTCGAATTTAGCCCTCTTAGGGATGATAAAAGCATTAAGATAAGCACTGTATACAGCATGAACGACCTATTAATGCCAAGAGCTCAGGTACCAGCTAAGAAACAAACGGCTCGAATAACACACATAAACGGTATAGAAAGGGAGCATCTGACCAATCCTAGGGTTCAGTTCATCATTAGTTGTGATGTCCCCCAAGCTCACCGGGTGACTAATGGTCGATACGGTGGGCCAGACGAGCTCCTTGCGATCGAAGCTGCTTTCGGATGGTTGATCATGGGACCGTCCTTGAGGTAGTGGAGTAACATCCCAACTATAAGGATTTCTAAAAACGATCGATTTTTACATGTATTTTAGAAAAAGCGATGTCGAATTGAGCCGAAATGGAACAGATTTTGTTTTTGGCTGATTCTGAGTGATTTGGTAAAATTTACTTTGTTTTAATTAACCTTCATTGACTTTGTCCAGAAAGTATAAATACCGTAACCTAATTCCGACGATCACTTTCACACTCGCACCAACGGAACGGTCTTTTTTGAACGGATGGTTAAAAATTGCTGTGGTTCGCTGGACGGATTCCTGAAGGACTTCCGTGAATTCCAAAGGGTTAATTGTACTTCCTTCTACGTCTATGCACCTATGACAGCCGAACAACTGATACGGGGAAGAAAATTTGGTCGGAAACTGACTCTGCTTGAGGGTTTTTCGTATTATTTCATCAAATATTGCTGTGTATATCACAGAAGGCGCGGCGCAACTGCAACCACGTAATTATGCCTCTCATTCCCAATCTATTTAACCCATTTTAGGCTGCAAAATATTCGTTGTCCGGCATTCGTTGGAATGCGCGCGGTCGGGAGGGAGTACCGAGTGATGAAACGTTGTCTGGTGCATAACCATGACTTCCATGTGGGTCAGCGGGGTCTGTATATAAGTAATCGTCGTCTACCTGGAGAACAGGAACAGAAAGTGTATACTTTGATGGACAATTTTAGAAGTACTCGCGAGCTAAGGAATTTCGCCACAGACAGGTTCCAGAGACTCTTAACTGCGGCAGATATAAGATCCATACGTCGAAGTAGGTCTCAGTCGGATTCGCGTGGCAATGCGGTGAAAGTTAGGGATATGCTGAAGAATCAGGAAGATGCAAGGATAGGGCTGAGCGAAAGCGTCGTTTGTCACATTTATTTTGTTCCTAAGATTATGCTGCGCTGCGTCGCCAGGTTTAGTGATGTTTTGTTAGCGGACGCCAAACATCATCTAAACTGTGGCGGGTACGTGCTTTGATATGCTGTGCTTTTAGGCAACCGGTTTAGGTAGAAGTTCCTTCTACGCTATCTTGCCAAATGAGAGCGGTGAGGGCCATAGATCTGCTTTGGGAGCCATGAAATCTATGTGCCCAGTCTTTGCACAATGCAAGACTATAGTAGTTGATCGTAGCTTGGCTCAGTACAACGCCTTTTCAGAATAATTTTCGTCATCTAATGTGATATTTTGTCGATTCCTTCTCGTTAAGAATATGAAGAGGAAATGTAACCAGCTATCTGGTATGCCAACGTTCGAAAAGCACCGCATCGTTCAATGGATGCGGAACATTGTGTACTATGATAGCGAGATATCGTTTCGTAGATTCCTATCCGCCGTAGAAAGTCGTAGCACATGAGCAGGTGTTGATTTACACCGAAATTGGTTACCATACCGAGATCAGTGGGCAGGGTATGCAGTGAGGACTAGGTTGACTTTAGGAAACCTAACTACCAACTGAGTGGGGACAGAAAAATAGCATTAATATCAAAACTCCACTGTGGTAATAGCGGCCTAAAGAAACGTCATAGGTAAGCCATCAAATTTGGCTCAGACAGACGATGTCCTTCAAGAGCTGGGCGTCTCTTTGAATAGTTTAGGAACAGTGAATAACAATTTTCAATGCAATCAACTTCGGCGTGTAGCAGCTATGATAGGGAAGTATCCGGACATCCAGATACTATTTGATAGACAGAGCTTGGCAACACAGACTACGGAGATTAAGCGTACCTGTCTTCCGTCTACTAGCTTCAAGGTGAGAACCAGTAATCCACCTGTAGCTTCAACAAGCGGTTCGATTGAAAAGCGGAAATCAGTTTTAGTGGGCCGATCAGTCGACAGTGAGGACGACGAAATAGTCCTAGGTTACCCACTGGAACATGCTGTGTTCCGAAGACTGACAACAACGACGTCAGCAAAGTACAAACTGGACGCTAAACGCAGAAGGCAAACCAATCCGACATCACCGATGAAGGCCAATTGTTGCAGTGTCTGCAAATCTGCATGGAATACGGTCGATTTGGACGATGAACAACAATAGATCCAGTGCCAGAAATGCGGGCGCCGAACATAGCTTTTGCGCTGCTTACAGTGGAGAGGAAGCGTACGTTTGTGTGCATTGCCTCAGTCGATGAGCGTGGAGTCAAAGGCCCGAAGTGACTGAAAACGCAAACTTGGTTTATTTGTCTTTGGGTTATTAATTCTGTTCAGGGCCCATTATATTGATATAGATTCCAGTTGAGGTCGGACGTTGTGGCGGCATACCCACTTCGGTTCCGAGCCAGTTGCCAGGTGGAACGAACACGTGGATGCGGGAAAATTGGCGGATTAGTCCACGGGCACGCGGTTTACAGAGTTTCATGCTATGCCCGAGACGTTTATCCATAGTACTGCCGACGAAGTAACCACAGACCCCGTCGAGAAGGTCAGTTAGTTTCAGAATAGTATTGAGAATAGCTTTTGACAGTTATATGGAAGGTGTAATTCCTAAAGATCTGGTATTGGTAGATTTCCCTTCCGAGAACTCGTTCATTTATAATAACGAATCATTATTTTATTTTTTCAAGTTACATAAATATCCCTTTAATTATTTTGGTTGTTTGCTGCCTTGTTTAAACCGGCGTTATGTTTAGGGTATGTAATAAGCAAAATACTTTTTGAGCAACAGTGATCTCCAATTGGGATTTTTTCATGGCTTGGAGAATGGGGATCGATCAAATGACCTTGAACTTTTTGAATCAAGCCGCGTTTGGATGTTGCGCGCTTACCCATCCTTGAGCGTAAAAGCTTGCAAACAAATGTTTACAATTACTCGAAAGAGTAAAATTAACTTCGTGTTGGAGGATTTATACAACAAGGAGTTTAAAGACATGCATAGGATGGTCATACATTACTCCGAGGAAGATCGTCAAGCGTTACAAATAGCAGAGGAATCGATAAACCATGATGGGAACCAATGAAGCATCGGGTTAACGTAGAAAACCAAACCAGAGACCATGCCGAACAACTACGAGCTAGTGTTTTGGAGGTCAGAATGCCTGAAACGCAGGTTTATGCGAGATCCAAATTTATTCAATAGGTACAATAGTTTATTGAACGACCACTTTCGAAAGGGCTATTTCTACCGCGTACCTGACTATCAACTGGAAGTCGCGTACAGACCTAGGTGATACCTGCCACATCATCCGCTGGTAAACCCACAGAAGCCTGAAAAGGTTAGAATAGTCTTTGATTGTGCAGCCACCTATCAAGGAGTTTGTCTTAACCAACACTTATTGTCAGGACCAAATACCGTGATTAACTTAGTTGGAGTACTGCTGCGCTTTTGCTTAGGCAAGGTAGCTGTAGCAGCAGACGTACAAGAGATGGTTTTGCAGGTTATAGTGCCTGAACGTGACTCGGGGGCATTAAGGTTCCTATGGTGGCCTGATGGAGATCTCAATCAACTACCAAAGGAATATAGGATTTTAGTTCACCCATTTGTTGCCACGTCGTTGCCATTTTGTGCGAACTACACCTTATGCCGCACGGTCGGATCATTCACAGACATAGGCAATGATCGAATGAGATGTGCAAATAGACGATATTTTTACGTCGACGACTGTTTAGCATCGTTTGACGATGCCGAACGAGCAATGCTTTTCGCGGATCAATTAGGAGTAGCGTTAAGCAAGAGAGGTTTCCGGCTATGCAAGTGGTTGAGCAATTGCAGTGACGCCATAAGCAATATTCTAGATAGCGAAAGGGCGGTTAGTTGTGCACAGTTAAATACGAATCTAGATGCCCAAGAGCGCACTTTAGGCATGAATTGACTTGTTGTTGACGATGCTTCCGTCTTTTCGTTTGAAGCTATCCGGAAGCCATTCACTGAAAGAGGACTGCTATCGTTGCTTCTCTGTATGCCCCTTGGGGTCTCGTTACTCCAGTTCTTCTGACCGGTAGAGTATTGTTACAAGCACGTCATCGCGAAACCCTTGGATGGGATGAATTAGTAGATGAGGACGACCGGCGCACTTGGGAATTTCGGGTTACTGAGGTTAACAAATTGAAAGAACTAAAGGTACCGAGGTGTATGGGAGGTGAAAACCAAAGAGCCCGTGAGTCAGCGCAAATGCACACATTCAGTGACGGGTCTGAATCAGCTTACGGGGCCGCAGCCTACCTGAGGGATAGCATGAATAGTAATGTTGTATGTAACCTCGTTGTGGTTACATTTCGCGTGGCTCCACTTAACGCAATTACCAAACTTAGACTAGAGCTGGCGGCTGCCGTTGTGACGATCAAGTTACGTGATACCATAAGCCGGGAGTTGGATATTTCAAAGGGGTATATATTCTACTGGATTGATTCACCAATTATCCCTTATTACATAAACAACAAATCAGGTCGTTATAGCACATTTATAGCCAATCGATTGGCTATAACACATGACAGCTCAACACCTCAACAATGGTATCACCTGAAGGGAACAATTAATCCTGCAGACCACAGCACTCGCGGTATGAAGGTGAACGGCTGCTATTCCTGAGAAGCTCAGAAGAGATTCTTCCATTCAAATTTGTCTCCACTGAAGAAATCGAAAATCAGAGTAAGCACATTGACTATAAACCAAACAACTGTAACAATGAGCCTCAATTTATTTTCTTATCATTCGCAATTGTATAAGCTGTTACGAGCAACAGCCTGGTTGAGGCGCTTTACGCAGTATATCAACGTAATGTTTGCAAAGAAAGGTACCTTGTCACGACGAATGGGTAGACTTTCCATAGAGGAGATTGAGCTTGCACACGACGACGTTGTGCAGTGGACGAGGGAATGCTTGCCATTACTTCAAATCAGATCCAAGTGGTATACAAGACAGAGGAAATTTCGACCAGGAGATTCAGTGATGATGATAAAGGAAAGCAAACCCGGAAATGAGTAGCCCTTGGGTCTTATACAACAAAGCGGAAAAAGCGTAGATGGAATGATAAGAGAAGTGGAGATAAAAGCCACTAGTGGATCGTTCAGAAGAGATGTCAGAAATATCTGCTTTTAGAAGGGGTTCTGGACAATGTTCCTGGTGGTGAGCATGAACTTGGTTGACTCCAGGAAATGATACGTACATTTGCTTATTGTATTTTGCGATCCTCCCCTTTTCCCGCTTTGTGAGACGAACTGTTCAATTCCTTATCACTGGCGCTTATCATGGAACCTTCGGTCTCTATTTGTATTTTTTTAATCTTTACGTTCATCATCAATATGTCCCTCTCGTTTTACGTCCATCTCTCTAAAACTTTCGATACTTCAAAATCAACACTTTCTGTAACATCACACACTTGACAATCGACAAAACGCAAAATCCAGAATGTTCGGCTATTCAAGTTGACTGAAACAATCGAGCAAAATTATGATGCTTTGAAACTTTAACAAGAAACAGCAAATTCACGAACGCAATCAGAAGTAATTAATTTGGAAATGAATATCTCGGAGAAAAATGGGCCATAATTGAACATATTCGGCTAATGAATAACTCAGTTCATTGGCAACCTAATCGACACGGAGCACTTGGGCTTCATATTCGGCTAATAAACATTCGGGTTTATTAGCCCTCAAGCTATTCCAACTTGATTGACGGACTCACAAATAGTCCTGATGTCATACGAAATACCGGCTTGCGAAACCCGCATATGAAGCGTCACGGAGTCAAAACGTTGTCTGGTCGTTCAGATTGAATTACCATGAAGCAATAACTAAACCCAAACCTTGAATCAATCTCCTTTCCATTCGTTATTCAGACGGTTGCTTACGAATCACGGTCACTGAACATTTATTCTTGTGTTGTTTTATGCTTCATCTTTAACTTGTTATTACTCTTACCGTCACTGATTGAGAGCTCTATCGCCGGGCAAAAAGCTAGCTGCACAGGTTGATGGATTAGGTCGCCACCAATCTCGATAAACACAAATGCATGCCTAGGTTGATTGCAGTATCAATCTCGAAAAGAGATGGAGAACATCGTGCTTCACCCAAATCCAGGGCGGTATTTAGCTACGATCAACATCACAGTTGTAATCGTCACGGATTACTATCAATGTCTGCATGTTGTGGTCACCCGCGGCGTGACTAGCTTTCTACAGAAAAAATCAAAGAAAAGGAAAAACCCGTGTTTGCAAAAACCCATCTCCATCGATAGATATGCTTCATCGATTTCATATCATCATAATTTTATGGTTGAAATCATCCATGTCTGACGAGCGATAGTGCCCCGATTCCTCTACACCCCGGCCAGTCGAGGCATTTGACCGACTTTGGTGGATTCTTACTCAAAACTGACGTATTCGCCTCCGGTCTCCGGTACCATCGTCAGGCTTGATGGTCTAAGCATGTCACCTAGATGAGACGGGCGTTTGAACAATGAGGTAATAGCAACTACCCAATAGGCGTCTACAAAAAGATGACGCAAGGCGATACTGAAAAGCAGCTATTCAAATGTCAACTGGAAACATTCCGTTTCAAATTTATGCAGAAAACGACAAGAAATCGCTGCGTGATTGGCGGGCGGTGTGACGGTTTTCGAAAGGTTTTGTACAAAATAATTTCCTAATTCCATTATCTTCCTTTTCTTATCTCTTCTTTCTCTTTTATGAACTCAACATTTAACAGTTGTTTTAACCGGCCTCCCCATTACCCGCTCGGTATCTTTGAGGTCTCGCTCCGTAGTTTTCTCAATAATAGAAGCGAAATTTCAGCTGTCGTTTAACTGTTTTCCTACGTGCTGGAAATTCGGTCAGTCGAGGTCGAGACATTGCGATTCGCATTGAACGTTTTTCGGATTGCCATTACATTAGGAGCCATCTATATAACTTAAATATAAATAAGTTGGCTGGTCCCGACGGTATCCAACCAGCCATTTTGAAACCAATGTCGGGTATCCTAGCGTTACCACTATGTCAACTATTTAAGCTAAGCCTAGAACAAGATACCCTACCACTGGAATAGAAAACAGCCGCCGTGGTAGACATACATAAAAGGGGGCCCAGGTCAGAAGTAGGCAACTTCAGGCCGGTAAGCCTGACTACCATTTTTAGCAAGGTGCTGAAAAGGATCATCAAGGCTCATATCTGTAAGCACTTGGTGGCCCATTCTATGCTGTGCCTTGCTAAACATGGGTTCCTGAAGAACAGGTCGTGTTTCACCAATCTCTTGTGCTTCTTAGATGGAGTGACTCGCATGTTGGACGAAGGCAAAAGCATACAAGTATGCTACCTAGACTTCAGTAGAGCGTTTGATTATGTGAATCATCGCCTTCTGTTGATCAAGTTGAAAGCCATCAGCATAGAGGGGCAGATATATAGCTGGATATCTGAGTTCTTAAGTGGGCGATCTTTCTACGTAGGAGTGGGTAGTTCCAATTCCAGCCTGAGGAACATCACTAGTGGAGTACCTCAAGGATCGGTACTGGAACCCATCTTATTCTTGCCGTTTATAAATGACCCAGCGTAACGCTCCAGTCACCTTGCTTTTGCTTCGCGGACGATTTAAAGGTCACACGATCAGAGGGTGTTGTGTACAGACATAGTCACCCTTCTTCAAAAGCGATGCCGCCTGATCAGACAGGGTTCAACGGCTGACAACGAGAATGGTTGAGGGTCAATATGGCAAAGAATACAAGCAAAAACTCAAGGACCTGGGACTGTTCTCTTTCGAAAAGAGAAGGCTCAGGGGAGATATGATTGAAACATTTAAGATAATGAAAGGTTTATCTGGGATTAGACCAGAAATCCTGTTTCAGGAAGTGCTAGACTCCTGTACAAGGGGACACGGAATGAAGCTGGCCAAGGCCCGGTCTCGATGGATTACCAGGTCACACTACTTTAGCAACAGAGTAGTCAAAATTTAAAACAGGCTATCTGTAGAGTTAGTAGAATTGCAGACCGTGCTGGCATTCAGGACGGCCCTGGACGATCGGTGGTCTGAAATTGTTCCTGAAGTGGAAGTCTGACCATCTATCCAGGGGCTTAAGAAAAGCAGTAGTAGGAGCGGCACATTTAGGGTGCATTTTCTTTGTTTTGCCCTGCCATTTATTGGAATGTAGCCTGGGAGATGAATGCTCACGAATAGCAATCTCTCGCCTTGGAGGTGAGATGAGATACCTTTCCCTCTCTTCCCATTTTCAGCCAGGAAGTTATGGAGTTTTTTTCGCAGTGGTGGGTGCCATACTTGACCGCATACCACCAAAGGAATTATGGACGCTCGATTGGCCGTGGCCATTTTCTGTCTTGTGCCAACTGAACTGAACTGAACTGAAAGTTTTTCACTAATAGGGTAAGTTCGTTGTTGAACCGGTTGCCGCTGTCAGTGGTAAGCTGTAGTAATGTGAATGCTTTTAAAAATGCACTTGAGGAGTGTTGGATAGCGGTTTTCCCTGAGGTGAGCGTTAAGTACCACCTATAGCCTAACCACAAAGGATGTGCTACTGCACCTCTATATTTCTACCTTTCAGACAAATTGCATATCGAAGTAATGGAACCCAAAGAAACTCGCCGACAACACACGAATCTGGACGCTTGATTGGCAAGAGCCACAATTCGTTCTGTGAGAACTGATCTGAACAGAACTAACACGGTACGTACCCCGCGCGCGGTTTGAATCTTGACGAACTCTCTGCTACAACCTATTTATACTAATAAAGTGGAATATCTACCGATATTTCACTTATTATACACTGTCTGGGTTCAACCAAGGCACTTTTCATAATTCAGTGACTGATCACAGGTCACTCAGTGTTACAGAGTTTGTGGTAGTAACACGTTTTGCATTTACTGTTTTTGTAGCCTAATTCTGTGTTCCATTTTCCGGTTTTGAAAGTAGTCAGTTTTATCGGTGTTAAATTTTTAAATTTTTCCACCTTTCAATGTCTGCATGGAATGAGGTGAACGAGTGTGGCGGCTGTGGAGAGTTTGTAGTAAAGGGTTTCCAGTGCGAACGGTGCCATCTTTTATATCATAAGCGCTGTAGTAAGCTGACAAAGAAGTGCTACGATCTATACACGATACATAGTTCCCTGAGATGGATCTGTGTCCAATGTATAGCGTTGATACGGGAATGCTCACGCATCCCTAGGGACAAAACGTCGGGCAACACCAGCCAGCCGGATCAGCTTAAGGAAACGAAACCTCAGGTGCCCAAAATAAATAAAACAAAGAAACGAAACCGAAAGGAAAACCGGGAACCAGATGCCAACACGCAAGGAAAAACTACCGCAGTAGCTCAAGAGAGGGACGCGGAGGATATGGCCGGTATAAAAGACAGGTTGGAACAGCTTGAAAAGATGCTGAAGCTCCTGAAAGAAACTAATCAAGCAATCCTAGGAAGGGCTAGGAATATACATCTGCATAACTGCATGGAGCCCGTGATTAGATACTCCAAGTCTCGGCACGAGGCGGACCGGAAGTATGTGCAGACCGCGCTTAGGCTAGCGGGGATGCCTGCCATGATGGCTATTATGAATTGTCATAAAGTGGGTCGATAGAATGGTGAAAGAGACACCCAAACTCGGCCTATATTGTTAGCCCTCACAAATGTGTATGCGAGCGACCGCCTATTGTCCAAATCAGCGGCAATAGAGAGCATCACCAGGGGCGGCATAATTGTAACCCCAGATAATGGTACGGTGATCCTAGAATAAAATGGCCACCCACCGGTAAACGGGAAGTAGGGCCGCCGAAGAATGCCGTAGTTAAGCTATAAAGGGTAGGGGCGCCCGAAAATCCTAGATCGGCGACTAACTCAACGAAGTCCCAAGGTCAGGTATGCACACCAAAGAGCACACAGGGACCAAAGGGTTCACCTTTGAGTAAGTCAATGCCAAAACCTAAAGGGAATCCGCTGCCAGAGCTGAGGAGTAGCGAAGCGAAAGCGGTTGGAGCGGAGAAAACCGCCATCGTCTCCAGCCCCGCAGCTGCTGCAAAACTAAAATCTGTAGCACAGAAATCCGTTTCCTCAGAGCAAGATAATTGCAGGAACGGAGAGCAGGGAACCTCTTCAAGCAAAAAGGTGTCGGTGGACCGCAGCTGGGCAACAGTAGTAGCAAATACACCGAAACGCCGGGCAGGATTGGGCACAATTACCAGCCCCGGACGCGAGGACCTAGAGTTCCTCAAAATAACCCACGCCGCAGGCATCCAAGTCAGTAGACTGGGTAGATCTAAAGGCGGCATATCGTGGATAGCGGAGCCTGCCCCCGGCTGACACACAGCAGAAACGGGGTTATCCCTTGGGTATTGCGCTCGAGGACTCCAATAGTATAAGAGTCACAGTCGGAACAGCTACAAGCGGATAGAATTGCGGTCTGGTATAGTCACGCTTGTAGCGTCCGAGGTAAATGGGGCGAGATGGCATCGCGCTCCCAGGGATCCGGACTCGCCGTTATTACGGAATCCTGGTTGCGGGAAATGCAAGTTATAGCAGACCTAGGGGGCCATACTAGTTACCGGCAGGATAGAGTAGACGGCAGACAAGGCGGTGGTATGCTAATGTTAGTTAAGTCATCGCTCAGCCAGTGGGAAACACAGCTGATCTTAGCTACCCCCAACATCCAAGCAATAGGATGCTGCGTCCAACTGGGAAGAAAGCAGATAGACATACTAGACGTCTACCGTGCCCCTCTTGCTACTCCCTGGGGAGATACAGAGCTTTTGCGGGTTATGCAAGAAACCCTGGCTCGCTACCAGAGGTTTCTCGTGATAGATGACTTTAACTTCCCGGAGGTATCCTGGGCACATGAATCCACGAGTGCAGGGTCTCAAGGGGAACGGCTGCTGAAGTGGCTACAGGAAAGAGCCGTCTCACATGTTACAAAAGCAACGGGATATCAAGAAAAACAGCGTTTTTCGCTGCTTGACCTAATTATCACACGGGACAGCTCGGACATAAAAAGTTAAAATATGGAGGAACCGTTGGGCAAAAGCGACCACGAAGTTATTCGCTTAAGAATAACGGTTAGCTATCGTAGACACGTACCCACCCTTATTCGGCTCTATTGGCGCATAAACGTCCCAGAGTTGATACACGCTGCAAATATCATCAACTGGTACCCGAAGACCCAGGCATATACCGTGAAAGATAAATGCGGGGTAGTTAAAAGAGGGTTAACTAACCTCACAGAAAGGTTCGCACCACTGAGGGAAGGCCGAACCAGACATCGAC
>UZAN01047460.1:7326-17662 GCA_900618425.1 Echinostoma caproni
GATGAACACTTGTGGCCGATGGAATCATGGCTGCATGGACGGTTCTCAGTTTCCGACCCATTAGCAGTTCTGCCGGCGAGACTCCTCCAGGTGCTGATGGATTTGGAGTTGTGCGGTACAGAAGTACAAATTGGCCGAGGCGCGAATCACTGGTCCCCTCCCGTGCGACTGCTGAAGTGCGCGTTTGAACGTGTCCATGAACCTTTCCACTTGACCGTTGGACTGAGGGTGATATGGCGGAGAGTGTAGCTGCCAGATTTGCAAACGGTTGCAGAAGTCGTGGAACTGAGCCGAGGTGAACTGTGATCCATTGTCGGACACTACTTCTACAGGAAGGCTGTGTTTAGCGAAAGTTTGCTGGAGTGCGACGATGGTAGTGGACGAAGTGGCGGTCCTCAAGGGAATCACTTCCGGCCATTTGGAGTATGCGTCGACGATTTTAAGATAGTAGATTTCGTTGATTGACCCAGCGAAATCGATGTGCAGCCGAGACCATGGTGTCTCTGGTTTAGCCATGGCGAAGGTGGTTGTGGAGCTGAGTTTTTCGGCTTCTTGGCAGCGAGAGCATTGGTTCACAGTCTGCTCTATGTCGGCGTCCATTGCGGGCCACTATGCATAGCCGCGAGCGAGTGCCTTCATTCTGGATATGCCGGGATGTCCGGAGTGGAATTGGCGAAGGATGACTCTGCGGAGGGACAAAGGGACAACCACACGATCGGAACACATGACACACCCGTCGACGACGGACAGGGAATGACGGCATCGGAAGAAATGCGTGAGATCTCCAGCGGTGGCCAGGAGGTGTTGATGAACTTCATCACCTTTTGGAGTACGGGGTCTTGCTTGGTTGCGTCACATATTTCGGAGGGAGTGACTGGAATGCCTCTGATGCTGTCTGCCTGTTGACGTTCTACATCCTCCTCGACTTGGACGACTGCGATCACGTTGTCTTCATCGCCCGTTTGGTGGATTCCGATGAGGCGAGACAATCCATCTGCTTGTCCGAAGTCTGCTATGCGGCGGTACTGGATATCGAAATCATACCCCAGTAGTATGATAGCCCAACATTGCAGTCGGCTGGCAGAGTATGCTGGAATGCCTTTCTTTCTCCCGAATATGGACAGTAAGGGCTTGTGGTCCGTGAGAAGCGTGAAACGTCCGCCGTAAAAGAACTTATGGAACTTTTTCACGGCAAACACGATAACCAGCTCTTCTTTCTCCACTTGTCCGTAGCTTTTCTCAGCTGCCGATAGCGTGCGAGATGCATGAGCAGTCGCCTTGGCGGATCTATCTGGGAACTATAGGAGATGACGGCTCCGACGCCAAATTGGGATGCATTGGCGGCGACTGTGATTGGTAGGTTTGGGTCGTAATACGTCACCAGTGGTTTTGAGGCTAGCATCCGTTTCAACTTGTTGAACGCTGCTTGGCAGGTAGGTGACCACTCCTATGGCGTATCCTGGCGTAGGAGGTTGTTGAGAGGTGCTCACACCTCGTGCAGGGAGGGGAAGAACACACTGCAATATGTGACGAGACCCAAGAAGGATCGAATTGACTTGACGTCTCGAGGTTCAGGCATATCCAATATTGCGCGGATGTTTTGTGGGTCTGGCAGGCGACCGGATGCGTCGAAGATAAAACCCAGACACTTGATGGAACTCAGCAAAAACGGGCACTTTTCGGATCGCAGCTTGAATCCGGTGGACCGAATACGCTTGAGGAGTGCTTCGAGGCGTTCTTTCAACTGCTCCGGTGGTTGCCCAACGACGACAATATAGTCGAGGTAAGCGGTTGTGCCTGGGAGACCGGATATCATGGAATCCATGATCTTTTGGAATATGGCCGGTGCCGTCTTCACGCCAAATAGCAGTCTCATGTACTGGTAGAGACCGCGGTGCGTGTTGACTGTGAGCAGTTCTCTGGAGTCAGGGCTGACTTCGATCTGGAAGTATACGTCGGCCAAGTCGATTTTGGCAAAGTATTTGCCGCCCGAGAGGATAGTAAATATGCCCTCGGGTGTGGGTAATGGATAACAGTTTGATTGCAATGCGGCGTTTAGCCCGGTTGAGAAGTCTGCACAGATGCGTATCGAACCATTGAACTTTTTGACTACAACAATCGGGGCTGCCCATTTGGAAAATGTGACTGGAACCAGGATGCCGGATTTCTCCAAACGCTGAAGTTCTCGTTCGACCAGGGGTAATGCAGCGTATGGTACTGGACGTTTGGGTCGGAAGACCGGGGTGGCGTTTTGGAGAAGTTGCAACGATGCTTGTGCACAATTGCAGAGGCCAAGGGCCTCTTCGAGCACATCAGCAAAATGTGTGGCAACGTGGCGTGACATTTCGGTGCTCTCCGAACTGGACAATACAGAGTTGCACACAGAATTGATGGGCACGTCCAGTAGCCCCAGTGGTTCCAGCCAATCAATGCCAATTAGGTTGAGGTAGGTTTGTGTCACAAAGCAGTCTCCGACGATAGATTTGTCATTGAAAGTGACGGTGCAGGCTTCTCTACCGAGTANCGAGTAGCTTCAGGGATCCACCGCAGGCACTGGTGGCGGTTTCAGTTGTCGGATGGAGACTAGGACGACCCAAAGACTGCCATAAACGACGAGAGATGATGGTTATGTCGGACGCCGTGTCGACTTGGCGGCGGACCGGATGATTGTTGATGTGCACAGACAGAAATCGACGATGGGAGGCTGCATCTACTTTGAACGTGGCAAGTAGGCTGCTGGTGCGGTCGCGCGATAGACGAGGACGTCGCGGCTTGGACGATGAACGCGGATTTGATCGGCGGCTTGTTTGAGGCGGGCATGAACCCTCTTTGTGACCCATTTTGTGACACTGTCGGCACCGATGTTGACGTAATGGGCAGAATCTGTGAGAGTGCCACGAGCCGCAAAAGTGACACGGTGTGGGTGGTTTGTGTTTGTTGTGTGGGCTGGAATAGCGGGATTTTAGGGGATCCGGGGACTTCCTGGAAGATACCGTGTGTACATTTCTGGCAGTGCACTCGGAATCCTGGACTAGGGCAGAATGTTGTTTGAGGTTCAGAATTCTCTGGCACTCGGCTGTCAGCGTTCGCAGATTGGCTTTGGGATCCTGTTCGATAATGTTCAGGAATCGGGTTCTGATTTCGGCATCTCTAGGTAACTGGAGCCCACACACGAATATTAGGCATTTGAATTGGTCTTCAGTCATGGAGCGCAGTTTGAACCGCTCACACTCCCGATTGACAAGGCTGGCGTACGTTTGAAAGTCGTCAACGTGGTTTTTCACCAACTTCATACATTGGTAACGGATATTGAACAGGGTTCCCTTCTCGCTAAAAGTGTCTGATAGTTGTTTGACCGTCTCGTCAAATGGAAAGTCTCTGGAGCACTTTGGCAGGATGGTGTTCTTGTAGCTCTCATGTTCTTTGGCACCCAATTTACGGATGAGCAGGCGGACTTTCCAGTCGTCCGGTTCGTTGGAAAATTCGACTCGGAAAATGTCTTCCCATCTGATGAACCAGGAGTCGAAAGTGATGCCAGAGTCTGGATCGTAATTGAACTCGGTGATGTTCGCCGCGATCACCTCTGCTGGCGTGGCCTGTCTGGAATTGGGGGCGTTCGTTGACTAAAGACTAAGTGATCGTAGCATGGCTTCGAACTGCAACTGCTGCTGCTGCAGGATCGACTTCAGTTCTTCCGCGGATAAAGACATCGTGGGTTAAGTGAGATACCCGTCGCCAATTGTCGTGTCCGAATCCCGATTGACCACAATGTACACACAACAAGATATCACACGACGACACACAAGGAGCACACGTACCTAAACGGCCACACTAGTCGTTTAGCCCCACGAGTACAATCACAGTACAGATTGGACGCCACGAGCACTAGTAGCCTTCTCCCAGCTACGTAAGCAAGAACACATATAGTGCACAGCGAACGTGTACACGGATTGGACGCCACGAGCACTAGCAGCCTTCTCCCAGCTACGTAAGCAAGAACACAGTTAGTGCACAGCGAACGTGTATTCGACACGCACAGGAAAACAAGTCAGTTTACAAGTTTTACGCTAATGCTTATTTGTGACTCAAAATAGCATCGATTAATGCAAGAAAAAAGATTGTGCCAATCAAGCACACCGTTAGCAAAGTTCAATCGGCCGTAGGTCACGGATCGGACGGACAGAGTGAGTATTTCCGTATGACGCAATACTATTGATTAATCTCCGCGAGATTAGTATTGATTCGATATTCCTCTAATTGAAAATACTCAAAAAATAGGCAGTTTTAGGTAAAAATTGTCTTCTTCAACAAAGTTCATTGATAGCGTTTTGCCTTTGGTTCCACTTGGAAGGGTCGTACAGAGCGTCGAACTCCGTCGGTCCAGCGTCTTGCTCTCAGGTTGGGTTCCAGTGGTTCGGCTGGCTTGGGTACTGGAAGAGCGAACGTGTCGGTCAGTACGTCCAGTGGAATTGAAATCGACGTNATTGATTAATCTCCGCGAGATTAGTATTGATTCGATATTCCTCTAATTGAAAATACTCAAAAAATAGGCAGTTTTAGGTAAAAATTGTCTTTTTACCTAACACCTTTGGCGAGCGACATCCAAGTTGCTTGAGGGATTATTACAGGTGGGTAGAAGGGGTAAAGGGAGAGGGTTGGGAACGGAAGACAAAGAGTTAAACAAAGTTTGGGATGTCGTATGTCTCCAAACTGTTTGATACCTGTGGAGAATCATGTTGGTTTGATTGGCGGTTGCACAGCCCGTCTAAATGTTCGATCCACCTTTGCATTTTCTGTTCATTTTCATGAATAAGTTGACCGTTGGTTTTGCTCAACAGTGGCTCCAATGTCTGTCTGTTTCCTGCTGCAACACGGATTAAACGAAATAGCTTTCCAAAGTCTGCTGCGACGGTTGCAGCTTCCATACTGTCTGCAATCGCCTCCAGTATTTTTTACAGTCCGTCTTGGCGGAGCGTGTTGCTGGGCAACGTAGAACAGGGAATTCAGGAGAATCGATCAACCGTACCTCTTGCCTTTGTGGACAACTGCAATGTACGTTCGACGATCGAGTTTTTCTTCTGGCGAAGAGCCTCACCTAACTGCCCCAGCATCGCTTCTCTGATGGACGTCTTCAGCGTGGACCACTGTGCGTCGATAGTTGAATCTTCGAAAGAAGTTGCGGTTATGTTGGAAACGGTGCGTCCAGTAAAACCTGCCTTTTCTCAGGTAGTTTCAAGAGAGTGACTTTGAATTTGCCTGTAGGACTAGTCCTCCGGCTAGCAGTCAGGTGGATATTGAAGCGGGCGCCAGCCACTGGGAGAGCGCAGGGTGCTTCGCTTTCTGGGAACTCATGAACGCAATGAAATTTTATAAGACGATCCATGAAGAGACTTGGGAATGAGGAACCAAGTCACGTCCCCAGCGTCGTTCGGCTTTTGTTCGGCTTCCAGGTTGGGGCCCGAAAGACTGTAACTGGTTGGTTGTAGACATTGAAGGATATGGCAGCGAACTGACAATAGTGGCGTCCTTGTCATTTCCTCATCAGACCAGAATGCTTGAAAATGTATGTTTGCACTGTTAGGTTGTGAATTCTGCGTGCTGACCATAGAGATTCACCTCTCTCCATCAAAATAGGTCTAATCCCTGTCCACCTTTCTTATTACCACTAACCTTGTATGCATGGCGAGTTTGGAAGCGAACAGTGAAGTTCGCCTTACTGTATTTCGCAGTACGATGACGTTTACGATGATGTGTTTGAATTTTGTTGATTACAGCTGCCATCGACACCTCTAAATCAGTTTAGCGGCACGGCTTTTAAAGCTATGGTTCAGAAGAGAGACGATTGATCTTCACTGTTCTCAGCAAAAGCCAGTCCAAGTTTTCAGTGGTCTTTCTTCGCTGGACACAACCTTGCCCCTGTTTATAGTCTCTGTCTTCCTCAAAACGGTAAATTCACCTCCAAATCTTCACACCCGCTTTAAAATCAACTGACTTGACTTAGAGGATCGTCATATTCATATATACTCTCAAATCCACTGGGAGGATTGAGTAAATTCACTCCCCGTGCTCCGATCACCGGCTTATCAATAACTCGTGTTGCTAACGCTGACTTATCGAAGTGCCCTTAACCGTTCACATGATTGGGTCGAGTAAAGTTCGCCTGACCTCAATCTGCAATGAGTTTTGCCAATCCCACTGAAGAGGTGTAAGTCTACATTCGGAGTTGGTTTTTTTATTCGTATATGCATTATTATCCCTTAGATTAGGGGCGAACATCAAGTCGGTTCTACCTTTTAAAGCTAATTTATCGGTTAGTGTTTTGATTGATTCGCTGACATTTCCCCCTGTTTCGTCTTTCAATACCCCGGTCAGAACGCCTTCTTAATGTTGTAAATTCGACCACGAAGCGTCGCTTGGGAAAACTGGATCCATACACGATGACAGAATATTTGAGGTGAGTGATGATTTATTTTTACCATCTGTGTGTGACCCTTCTGGTCCCATAGTGAGGTATTATCGTCTTCATGAGCTTCATGAACTAAGCATCCCTAGAGTGTAGCGCGTAGGGAAATGCTGCGACTTGAAGAAAAAAGAAGGATTCGAGTGGCTCCAATTAATACTTTTGGGCAAACCGAACAATATTCATATGAAAATAGCTTTTCTACATCTATCTCCCTCTAAAGCACAAGTCGACTCCATGGAGATCACAGTTATTTATATAAATTCTCGGAAGTAGAATTACAATCGGTGCTACTAGTACCGCTCAGTCTTTTTGGTATGGCCTGGAGCCCTAGACGTTGTATATCCAAATCCAAACCAGCCGGTGTCCAGTAGTTTTGGTACATTCAACTCTGGGTATTCTTGTGTGGTAACGGGCCTAATGGCCCGTGTAAAATGTTACTACAAGCCTGGGTTGGCCCCGGCTTCTAACTGGGAAATTAGTAGGAGTAGACAAATTTTGCTATCTGCGCAGCTATATCTCACCTGGCGGACACATCATAGATAAAGTATCGGCATGCATACAGGAGGCTCGATTGACATTTGTCAAGTTAAGACATCTGTGGCACCGTCGCAACGCCAGGTTGTCTGTGAAGTGTCGAGCGTATGCTGCAGCAGTTAGGCTAGTCCTGCCGTTCAGTGCGGAGATTTGCACATTAAGGGAACGGGATAGGAATAGATTGTCAGTGTTCCAACATCGCTGTCTACGCAGGATTGCACGAATTTAATGGAGCAACCGGTTGAGCTATGCAGAATTCTAGGGGCTCGCGGTCGTCCATTAAAGCAAGTAATCCCCGAGATCATGATAACCGGTGATTGGAGACAATGCGTGATAGGGCTGAGTATCGCAAACCCAATATTCTTGCAACCCCACCCTAAATGAATTCTCCATTTTCTCTCTGACTATCTCCTTCATTTTTCTCTAATCTAAATAGGCGGTCAGAAGACGGCAACTAAAATCGGCGCATGTAAATGCATGAACTGAACGATCGCAATTGTTTTCTAATGGGATCGCTACTTTAGCAGTGGGCAGTCTGGTGGTCAGTAAAGCCAAAACACGATAATCGTGCAGCCGTCAGTACGATGTCTGTTTTGTTAGGGCTTCATATAGTTTGCTACTTAAAGTCCCCCGGATCATTTGATCGATTGTCCCTCCACGGAATAGCAGCTTCTCGTGACCATCGGATTTCACCATCCCTAATGTGTGCCATCGCCTAGATGTATAATAATAATGTATAATCTAGCCATGGGAACATCCGCAAGGCCCCAGATACACATGAACTGTTCAATTTTCGCGGAGATTTTAATACCNGAAATATTTCTGTGTTTATTTCTATGCTAAATCAATGCTGTGGGTTATTGCAATACTCGTTTGTTCAAGACAGCAGAAAATCAGTTTTTTTTTAGCTCAAGCCTTCTACAGGTTACTCTAAGCCATAGGATAGCAGGGTAGGGTGTGAAGGCTGTGACCCATTAACAGTCTCTGCCCGGCTCGTCAGATTGTACTCTCCTCGGGTGAGGTCTTCACGTCCAAGATTCCCAAATTGGCCCATCGCTGATTGCATATATTGGATTGTTCGAGGTAGTTCTTACGCTTCTTGAGAAGGGGTTTCAGTCCGGAGGTTGTCAACTTCCCTTTCATTGGTTTTGGAACTGCCATAACTTGTGGTGGTTGGAATGAATTACAAGTGCCAGGAATTTTTGCTGTCGTCCGGCTCAATACCACTCCTATCCTAGTGGGGCCTTATATGGTCCACCACTCCAAGTCCCGGAGCTTAGATTGCCTGTTTCCACCACTCAGTAGCAGGTCTAGGTGACTATGAGGTTCACCACTTCTGTTATCCATCTCATTAAATCGGGGGTGGGGTGAATTATGCGTTTCCTTGGCGTGTACTATTTACTCAAGGAATTAGTAGCGGAAAGACGTCCAAAGGTGTTCAACCCATAACCAGATTTGAGAGTATAAGAACTTCGACCAGTTGAGTATGTTAAGTCTTCCGATTGGTAAAATCACTCTGGTTAGGAATATTGGGTAGCATGTTGGTGTCGTAACCATTGTCGTTTAAATTCCATACATTCGTTTCAGTTTCAGTTTGTATAGCCATTACCTGTACACTTTCGTTCGCCGTTTTTAATCTGCTCGCATTCTGTATCTTTTTATTTATATCACACTCATCTTTATGTTTAGTCCCATTGTTTTCTTCGTGAATTGGTAACCAAATGACGAACGAACCTGGAGCTGGAAAGTGGTGAATCAATCGGTATACCGTCATTTTCCACTTTAGTGTCACCGGCGTGCTTCGGACCCTATGGTCCGAGGTTCGAGCCCCGCCACCGCCACCCGGTTTTGATGGTAGACAGCCTTGCTGTCACCCGGTTTTATACCACGCCTAAATTAGTGGGGCCTTATGTGATTCGCCACTCCAAGTCCCGGGGCTTTAGTTGCCGGGTACCATCACTGAACAGCAGTTCTTCGTGACTATGGGGTTCCACCTCGTCTGCTGTCTATCACACACCGGTGTGTAATGAAAAAATTGATTTGCTTGTCTTTCATGGCTTCTGCGGACGTTTGTGGATTGTATTGAATATACTGGTGTTAGAGAACACTCAGATTCTTGACTGGAAATTTTTACGAGCCACTGAACGATGATAACTCCTGTCTCTCCGCATGTATTCTGCGTTCGTCCGATCTTTGCCAGGTGCATCACTTCTTTTCCCTTTTTTTAAATTTCAACTTTTAGAACCAAACAAGTCCCGTCCGTGTCCTTGATTACAGCACTAATCTTTATTGAAAAATTTGTCAATACGGAGTCTGCACCGTACATGTTAGAAGAAATGACTGCTGTCGATCTGTTCACTGTCTCCTTAATGCTGGCTTCAAAATATCTGTATGATGTCGACTGTGACCACGGGGCTTATAATTCCGATTGGGCAGATGTATTTGGTATAGATTTGTACGAGTTAAACAAATTGGAAATTCAATTTCTTTCGGCCATGAACTGGTGCTGTTTCGTCAATTCTAAAGACCTAGAGTCGGCTGTTTATCGCGCAACGGGAATTGGTAAATCGGTGACTCCATCACCTTCCCCGAATGGATCCGGATTGAAAAAATGTGCCCGGTTGCCCCGTTTCAGGCGCAGTGTTCGGATACATTGTAGTAGGCGAAGAGGTGTTGCCTCAAAAGTAAGTTTGTGATTATTCCGGTCATTTCTGTTATCAGTATTTCGTTGGTACTCAAGGTATGCTAATATCCAGCCCCTGTGAAAGCTGAGCGGGTATAGCTGTGTACGATGGTAGGGCATCTGGTTGATTTATGAAGGATAATAAAGCTGTTCATAATTCGAACGAATTCACGGCGCTATTCTATCATCTTATCGATTTACCGTATAAAAGTTGTTTTAAGAAAACTGATATCAGGATTTTCCTGTTTTCCATACTTATACGACCTTGGCCTTTGTGAGTAATCTGGACACGTAGATCTGGTTGGCAGTGATGCGATTGGAATGTTCAGTTTAACGGCGCAATTTAGAAATAGAAAATGGAAAATAGAAATAGCGTTGGTAATTATAATAACAATGCTGATAGTACGTGACTATTTTTTATCAGTATGATTTCCCGNTTTATTTTAGATACTGGCTGTAATAGCTGCAACATACGTCACGTATATGAATGGAGATATCCGATTCCCGCATACTTTGTCCGTCACAAGCTCATGCAACTCCGACCTGGCTGTGAATGAAACACTTTCGGCCCCTACGTCACCACCGTTTTCGCCTGTGCCAGCTTCGGCTTTTCGTGACCAAACCCTGTTGAATGTCACTAACGTGATACCATCAGG
>UZAN01047461.1:12078-23589 GCA_900618425.1 Echinostoma caproni
GCAACCCTCTCTCCCACACGGGAACTCGCCTACTGAAACAGACCCCTCAGCATCGGGAGTGGTCTGTTTGTGAGTTCCACCGGAGCTAGTTCTTGTCATATTGCGAAAACGAGTGCTAAGCAGTAGAAAACAAGAGCTAAGCAAGCAAAAATTAACGGCTAAGGTAGTCAGTCGATAAGGTACTCGCCAAAACAGTGAATATTGTATCAGAAAATAGTTGCCTCAACCATAGTTTCGATACAGTCAACTACAAATCCCTCGAGTTTTCCGTCAATGTAGCCCCGCTGTGAGATCGTTTCAGTCGTGGCTCCCTAGTGCAGATTTGCTATTTCGGGAAAAAATATACTGCGTATCCCTCTATTTTGATTCAAATAATACAGAATCTCCGCTATTCTTTCGTACATTTTGAGTCGATTGCAGAAGCAGGTCGTTCCACTCCACATTTTGAACCGCACGTCAGGTTAAGGTCATTCACGTCCTAGGCAATGGCGCTCAGGATTTATAGGTACTTACCTTCAAAGTGTTTCAGGGAATATAGAGGCTCAACAGTAATCTAAGGCCCTCTTAAAGCTATGAAGTTCGAGCAACTTACCACATCCTCGGGCAGACCATTTCAGTATGCAAATACGCGAATTGTAAAGAACTTGACTCGGAGGTCCAACCTTACAAGACTACGTTGCAGCCCTAAACTATGCCCCTTAGTGCCACTTGAAGGGATGTATTGGAACATATAATCAAACTTGAGTCCGGAGAGACCGTTTATGATCTTAAAGACTTCTATGAAACCTCCTGATTCTCCTTCTTGCCAGCGATAACAGATTAAGGTCTTTAAGCTTCTACTCGTAGCCCTTACCTCTCTGTCTCACCATCATCCTCGTAGCCTGGCCAAACTTACTGGTCTGTAGTTTTCGGCCTTTGGCTTCGACCCATTTTTGTGCAGACCAACTAATCTCCCGGTATCTCGCTTTTATCTGAGATGCCTGAAACAGCTTTTTAAGAGGCCCTTGGAGTATCACCGCTACAGGTTTAACAATAACGAGCTGGATGCAATCCGGTCAGGTTGTATAGGACAAGAGATGGCCACGGCCAATCGAACGTCCAGTCAAGTCAAGTCAATTCAATTCAAGTCAAGTCAAGGAATGGCTTTATACACCCCGAAAGGTGGCTATTCAGCAACCACATTACTATAGTGTGTCAAAAAATACGTAAAACACAAAAGTATGATACAGCAGTTAAAAGGTTGTGAAAAGGGACAGCAACAACCAAATGAGTGGCACACCTGGGTGTTCATGAGGGATTTAGTATGGTGTTTGACGCAGATTTCCCGTAACAAGGACTTGGTTTGTTAGAAATCTGGCGAGATAAGGACCAACAGTGCGAGCCCCGAAGCCCATTGTTCCGTGTTCACAGAAGCATTTCTAACTGTATCGACCGTTTACTTATAAGCCATTTGGCGTTGCAACGACCAAAACGCGATTGTCCTGGTCCGATCAAAACGAAAAAGACCTCGTCTGTATGTGTTCAATCAGATGACCCTTCGCTCGTTTTGGATAGCGATAAACAAATCTCAGAGCAACGCGTTGCCCAAATTATCGGGAACCAAGTCGATCCAAAAATAATCTAGGGTACTATTTTTGCATTAATCACAAATACATAGGGCAGTCATACCTCTAATAGTGAGCCTGATTCACTATCCAGCCAAAATGTTACAAATATTCACAGAAATTATCTGCGGAAATAAAAAGTAAACAAGAAAATGAGTGATTTGAATTACCTTTTGTATAATTCTAGACCAATAGGAAAATTCTGCACGTTCAATAGATCAAGTAAAATATAATTTTGAGCCTTACAGCCAAAAGGGGCTAAATATAACCGAAAGTAACGGTTTGTCCAACAAAGAAGCGTCCAATCGAAACTTCGGTTGCAATAAAGCAAGAAAAAGCACTAAATCCCATTAATATATAGTAGCAAAGCACTTGAAGTGTGTTCAAAACATAAGCTTTACCGTATAAAGAGGTGAAATAGAAGGTTCAGAATAGAAAATTCATTGACATGAAAACCACGGTCGGAAAGAATGAACGATGGAATGGCGGAGAAAGATAAGGAGATGCAAGGTAATTGAGAGGAATTTTCAGTCCTTTTGACTGTTACAGGCGTCTCTTCTTGAATCGATCTGCCCTTCTCCAGCTCGATTGCAGGCTTCTTCCGAAACCATGAATGTTTCATCTTCACCATACACATGCTCTTCGAACTCGTTTCCGATTATTTTCTCTTGAATGAATACTCCAACTTCCACTTTTGTGTCTTGCCAATTGTTTTTCATAAGACAAACGTTTACAGTGATTTGCTCCACAAAACTGATAACCCCATTGCTCCATCATATGAGCTTGCCCGCCTTGTGTTCCATTTTCACCGTATTACACATTTTGGATATCTTTCGTAACTTTTTGGAAATAACGTTCTTACACTCTGTACTATTACTTTCTGGCTCCGCTATCATTTTTACATTGGTGTACATTTGATCATGCACGCTAGCATGCTTCACGGGCTTTGTGAAATACTACAGTATTATTATTATTATTATTAAGAGTCCGAGATTCTGCAGCATTTCCCTATATGACTTCCCTCGCTCCGCTTCGACTATCCTTTGGCTAATCGTTGGAACCCTCGATACAAGCGGCGGCCTTTTTAAAGAAGGGAACCAAGGCTTGTATACAATACTTTAGATGCGGTCGAACAATCGCCTCGTAAAGGGGTACAAATACCTCCGGTTTTCTACATGTTAATGTCGACCTCAGTCTAAAAAGCTCTCTACGGGCTCGGCGCGCCGCTGTGGCACACTGTTCTGCCCATTTGTACTCCGCTGAAACTATGGTTTCTAGACCTCTAGCCTTCTGCGTTGTTCCTGGTAAAAGACCACCGTAGCTACTCCCCACGACCAGCCCCTCGTCTCTTGTGGTCACGACATGGCTCTTTCCCATGTTAAGCACATCACCTATGTCCGTTGCTAGTTCCGCTCATTTCATTGGATACTAAAACTTAGACGTCGTCCGCAAATATAAGGCTAGGCAAACCAAGCCGCTCAGTAAGATCATTTATGTAGGGCCTAGGACTGACCATTGTGGCACCACACCAGCAATAGTTTCGTCTTATGAGCTCGCTTGTCCGACCCGAACCTGAAAGCTCCTGTCAGAGAGGAAAGCTGTTAACCACTTGTGGATGTTCCCCTCCTACCTAGAGCATCTATCTTGGTCAAACGTAGGCGATGACACACCGAATCAAATGCTTCGATAAAGTTCATATAGCCTACATCCACTTCCTTACTCTCGTCTAATCTAGCTGGAATCACTCGATGAATCGCTAACAAGCTTCTCAGGAACGGCGGCCACCCGCAGACAACTTTTCTATGTCAGGAGGTCCCCCTTCAGACAACGAGTGCCGTGGTCCACAGGATTAATTGTCTCTGTTACGTGATACCGTTACTGAGGTATTGAGCTTTCATATATACTAGCCAATCGGTTGGCTATAAATGTGCTATAACGAGCTGATCTGTTGTTTATGTAATAAAACATAATGGTTGAATCAATCCAGTAGAATATAGGCCCCTTTAAAATATCCAACTTCCGGTTTATGGTATCACATAACGTAATCACTAAAACAGCAGCCGCTAGCTCTAGTCTAGGTAAGGTAACTGCCTTAAGTGCAGCCACGCGGAATTTAGCCAAAACCAGGTTGCAAACAACATCACCATTTATGTTGTCCCTCAAGAAGGCTGCGGCCCCTTAAGCTGATTCCGACGCATCACTGAATATGTGCAGTTGGGCTGACTTGCGGGCTCTTCGGTTTTCACTCCTCATACACCACCATCCTTAGGATGATCACATCACAGCACGGTGTCGGTAATGAAACAGGCACAAGTAGAACTACAGTTATTGAGGGATAGACAGATAAGAATTTGAAAATCTGAAAATCTGAATCTGAAAATGAATAACTCGGAGAGGAATTGGCCATAATTGAATATATCGGCTAATGGACATTTGGCAATGCGTTCAACTCGAAGCACTTGAGCTCCATATTCCGCCAATGAAAGTTTGGGTTCATTAGCGCTCAAGCTACTCTAACTTGATTGACGTCATCAAAATACCGGCTTGCAAAGTCTGCATATGAAGCTGACGCTTCACTGAGTCGAAACGTTTTCTGGTTGTTCAGATTGAATTACCATTAAACAACATCCAGGAAGGTGACGAGATTTGAGAAGCAGGATCTGTCCTTTAGGAAGTCGTGCTGTGCTTCACTGAAGAGCCTTACCGGTTCTCTGCCCTGTATATTAGTGCATGACTTAGTTTTGATAGATCTGTCGAAGGCCTGGGGTCAGCACCCAAAATGGACAGTTTGGCTCTAGCAATGGTTACCGGGCACGGATTTCTCCACATTCCGGACAGGAATGAGGATCATACCTCCTACCTCACCTTAAAGGTGTTTTAAGGTTAGGTGTCTAGCCTCTATTCAGTTCCAAATCAAAGCGCCTTAATAATATAAATAATACAAACCATACAATCCATCAAAGGTAAAGCCCCAAAGCCAATGGCTCCTCGTTCACAGACGACAGTGTTTCTAGATGGATCCTTGAAGCTGTTTATTTAGAAGCTACTTGCAGACCTTCTGGTATCGTAGTGTACTTCTTTGGCTTGGCTTCTCTGAAATTTACCTCTTCCACTTGGGCCATTCTCCTCTTGATTTCTTGAACTTGTTTCCCGCATAATCTCCATAGCGGACATTCCCACCTCTAGTACTGTGTCCTCTTGAATGTTCTTCACATGATTTACGTTTGCACTGATGTACACTCTATACCAGCTCACCCCCAGTAGGGTATTCAATGACCCCGTCCGCTTTGGGTTTCTTTTTACACCGCATAGCATCCTTACTATATCTACTGTTCCCATCTAGAAGTTACGCTCGCACACTATCTGTACTATTACTTCCTGCCTCGAACTTCATTTCTATATCATTGTTGTACATTTGATCATGCGCACTAGCACGCTTCATGAGCTTCGTGAAATATACCGTGTTCTTCTTAAGAAGCCTTTGTTGGATAGAAAGGTTCATGTCTTATCTCTCAGAGTACCCTGAAACGTTTAGGTTGTCATAATGAATAGCCTGATAGCTCTGTACTTTGATGTATTGGACCTACCTTCGTCTTTGAATACGACGATTATAATTGCTTTCCTCCACTCAGGAAGACTGACATATTGAATAGGGAAGCTAGTGCTGGGCTTAGAAAAGAGCTTAGGTGCTTGGTGATGGAAAGATGGACATCATCGGATTGACGTTGCTCAAGGCTCCATCTAGATCACCTGGAGTGATAAAGACATTAGGCACGTCATGTACATGGTTGTTGGTGGGCTGATTTTGGTTACTATTGGACCTGAGTACGCACAAGGGTTAGGAGAGAAGGGCATTCGCGATTTGCTCATCTGTGATGAGCAGGTTGCCTTGTACTCATACTATGATGCTTATCTCTTTTCTTGTAGAAGTCCTTGGATGTACGTATCTGAAGTAAAATTTGGAGTTCAGCTTCGCGTCTCTTGTGATACCAGGTTGATACGCTTGTCTGGCATGTCTGGAAATCTTGATCGCTTGGTTTCTTAGGAGTTTTATCTTCCATATGAGGCAATATGTTTAGACCTAACGTAGGCGTTTCAAGCTATCCGGTTTCATTTCCGGGCTTTGCGGATCCTGGATTCCCACCATGGCTTGTTGCTCCGCGGGTTTCCTACCAACAACAGGACGTACTGCTCTGTTAGGAGAGTTATGTTTCTAAGCAAAGAAGTCCATCTGTCCTGTTCGGTAATGAAGCTGTACCAGTCTATTTCCCTTGCATTGAAAAGTTGTTCTCTTACCTTAATGGCGTGGGAACGTCGGTACTCTTAACTACACTTTGGTTATTTCTGCTGGATTTATAGAAAAATCAGATCCAGATTAGAGGGCTGTTGTCCCGAGGTAAATCTTTTAAGTGTTAGCACGTGTTGGGTTAGAGTCCGTGAGCAGGCGGAATGAAGTAAGTGTTTATCGAAGGGATTTCGACTGACAATGAGTTCTAACCAGTTTACATTTGGGGCGTTCAATTCACCGAGAATTAGTAGTCCGTATCCTGTCCGAGAAGCATTTCTTAGCGCTTGAAGGAGTTGTGAGTCTTCTGCGCTGGAGGCGCTTGGGCTGCCATAGATCCCTACTGTTAGAGCTGGTGGGTTGAGATGAAGAAGGTATGCTGTTGTCTAGATACGCAGCTTGTTTTCTGTGAACTGGGCTGCGGACTGATGGATCTGTTTGCCGACGAGTACGAAACCCCCAGAAGGAGGATCTGCTTCTGTCCGTTCCATTAAATTGAAATCCATTGCTCCAATCTCCGATTGGAGTACAGTCGTTTAGCCAAGTTTCGGTTAGAATACAGGTTTATGGTTCGGAGTAGGTCGGCGATCTCATTTTTTGAGTAGACTGGAGACGTTTACCAGCACGTCTTGGATTCGCTGTGGCCCTTGGCGCTTGTTCGGGGAAGTATCTACGGTTTCCTCGGGTTGGTCCTCCGAGGAGTTAACTCGATTTTGGAGGCGGAGTTAGCTGAGTTCGCACGCCGAATTGTCACCTGTTTTGTTGCGGTTGATCTGGAGAGGCTGCGAGTTCGTAAAGCTTGCGGTCTAGCCCACGGTTGTCTTTACGCAGACAGTCAACTTTGACCATCAGGCGAGGAGGGTTTGGGGTAACCTTTGGAACGAACGTCTTCAACAGAGTAGAGTCAGAACCAATGGATATGTTGTCCTTTGCTGCTGCAATCCCTTCTGCCTTTGAGTGGATAAAATCCCGATCCTTGAAGGAGTGGANAGCCGGGAACGCACTGATATGGCGTATTTGTTGTCCAGGGGGAGTCCACCTACCCACTTTATGTGTTCACCAGACCAGAAAGCACCTGGAAAATACTAAAAGTCTCTATATGAGCGCCGCACATACGTCTGCAGGTCTGGAGGAACAAGTCCAGATGCCTCAGTCGTTGGGGCTCAAGTAAAGCTAGGTCGGTTCGCACAACGTAGCGGAGTGTCAATTTGTCCAGCTTCTGGCACTGATGGGCCCCACATATCCCATTTTTCTACAACAACAGGAAGATAAAACTCCTCTTCAGTTAAAAGAATAGTATACAGTAGTCAGGGGGATCGTCTTCACGGGGCTCAAGCCGAGGGGTTTAGTCAGGAATAGTGTTGCAGCTTGCAGACTCATGGGATATCAAGACCTAAGGAGTTAGAAGAAAGTGCTGAAAGGTATTTGTATGAAAGTGGAGTAAGAGAAAAGCCCAGAGTCCCTACGGAGGGTGAGCTGGGGAAAAATGAAGGGGTAGGAGATATCGGAGGTAGAAAGAGGAGATAAAGACGTCAGTTGGGTGCTGTTGTAAAAATGAGTGTTGTCTTCTAATAAGATGCATTCAAACTGTTCAGCTCAGTCCCCAACCCCTTAAAACCCTAGTCCATACAGTGTCTAGACTTTGCTTGAAATCTGCGGTCAATGTGGAAGCAGTGACTTTATCCTACAGTCTATTCTAATCACTCAAGACTCGACCCTCGACGGAGAACTCTCTCAAGCGGCTCCTCACTCTATCTTTAATCGCTTTTAGAGCGTACCCTCTGAAGTTTGTTGCTTCACCGAGCTTGAGCAGTGCTCTGTTTGGTACGCCAATAAAGCCTCTTGGGTCTTTTTCAAGTCTCCATCAAGTCTCCACCCTGCCTGCGCGTACTCATTGAGAAAAGGTTTAAGGCTTCGAGACTGCTCTCATAAGAGAGATGTCCTAAACCCACAAACCACTTGGTCAAGTGACGTTGAACAGATTCGAAAATATTTAGGGTCTAGATCAGAAGCGGGCTCCAAACCTGAACGCAGTACTCGAGATGCGGTCGCACGTAAGCCCTGTAGAGAGGCAACAGGACTTCGGGTTTCCTTAAGCTCACTGCCCGTCTTAGCTGACGTAAGGCTCTTCATGCCCGTTGTGCTAACTCTGGACACCGGAGCCCAGGCTTGAGGTCCACAGTAACGACGATTCCGAAGTATCTGGCTGTGGATATGGTGGGTATCTGCTGAGACTGGTATAGGGGTCCCAGTGTTCTCCTAAGTTACCTGCCTTCATCTCTGATTAGCTGCTGGCATTTCCGGTTATTAAGAGGCAGGTCCCATTAAGCCAACCGGGCGTATTTTGTCGAGGTCCCTTTGGGCAGACTCTATCACTGACCCCCAACGATTTTTACATTTTCATCAACTTGTAGCAGGGGTTTTCCAGGTCAGCATTAGGGTTGTTGATTTGGAGCAGAAAAAACAATGAACTTAAGCAAACCCTGTGGAACTCCACTAAGCCCCCACCCTTGGTATGATATGCAATTATCCACCCTTACAGCAATTCTCCCACTTGTCATGCAGCGGCGTATCCAGTCCAGAAGTTCCCCGGTTAACCCGGAAGTCTTCAGCTTCGTCATCAGTGGTCTATGATTGACGGAGTCAAATGTTTTCTGGAGGTCTAGATTGCATACCTCAACGTCCTCCCCCTGTCGGTCCTCTTGGTTAATTCCTCACGGAAGCAGAGGAGGTTTGATAAGCATGCTTTTCTCTTTATGAACCCTTACTGAAGTTATGAAGTAGTCCTCGGGTTCAAGGCTCGCGCCCAATAGTCTCGGTTCTATATTTTTCTTCTCTTCTGCTGAACAGCCTCACTCCTCCTAAGGACACCACGTGTTCCGCGATTCTAGTACGCAGTACTCATTCTAGCACTTTCAGCACTTCCGACGTCAGGCTGACTGGGCGATAGTTAGAGCATAACTTACGTTCTCCCCTTTGTGGCTAGGGATGACTGTAACTCCCAAATAGATCAACGAGCGACGCGTAGCCGAAATTGGATCCCAAAGCGTCAAAAAAATGAACGATCCGGCAAACTTCTACGGTACTGCATTATTAAACGATCGAATAAGCAAATAAAAACTGTACAAACCTCAAAGTGATCTCGAAGTAACTTGAAAACAAGAGCCAAGTGTTACTGTGAGCGTAATTCAACAAATCTGAATGGAAGAAAATGAGTCTGGGTAAGAATAACACGCTCACTGTCACGCTGCACATGAACGAGCCAAATGTGAGCGCTCAAGTCGCGATTAAAACAAGTAGGATAAAAATTAAAGCAGGTAAACAAACAAAGTCAAATGGTAGGATTGATGTGTAAATATACAAGGGTAGTGGAACGTCAAATGTCTATATGTATGTGAGGTGGATGATGTTTGGTGGATGGAACGTAAAATTCACGAAATGTGGAACCGAGATGGAATGACTGGAAGGATTTTCACAGATCGATCAATACAATGACTTCTCCAGTAACCGGTCCATGGGTTGCTGCCTTTGTGTGAGGGATGCATTGAATAGTCTGGCAAGAGGGTCAGCTATGTGTTCAGCCAGTGGTTTCAGAATAGCCGGATGGATACTATCTGCTGCTTTAGTTAGAGCAAGCTCTCTTAAGACACGCTGCAATTCATTTGCAGAATCCACTACCTCCGCAATGAGCGTTCTCCTATTGTAGACTCTGGTCTACTGTTATCTTATAGGTTATCCCCTGGAATTAGTCAAGAAGGGATTCAGCTTTCTCCTGGTTGGACCAGACTTGAGTTCCCTACGGATCAAGGACTGTGCTGACTTCCTTTCTAACGGCACTCTTTGACCGTGCGTCGTTGTAGTATGCCTTCGGGGTCTGTTTAGCACTTACATCTAAACGTCCCTCGTACTTTCTTCTGTGTTCGTTGTGTACTCTAGTGGTCTAGCTCTATGTTATCTTGTAACTTCGGTGAGCGTGAAATCCTCTCGTGCTTCAATAGCGCTGCCGCGCTTCCTTCTTTTGCCTTAATGCGTCCTCTACACGCACCCTCCACCTCAGTCATTTTTCAGGTGCTATCTGATTGATCGGTTTAGGCAGGTTGCTTTTTATGCGCTTCCATTCGAATAGCACACTTTCTTTAATAATATTAGCCAACCAGTTGAACCCACATGCCATACGTCGCAGATCTTCAGTGTCCATCTCACTCAACGGGCGCCGGAATTTGTCAGGAGTGGGCGCATCCTGCATTCTAACCCTCATTCTTCCATAAAGATTCATCTCATTTCGTTGGAGAATTTATTGCACACTAGCTCCAGAGTAGAATTGTAGGTCAACCAAATAGCAATTTAGTTACGCGTAGCGAAAATTAATACGAATTCCAAAACAAAAGACGATTAATTCGGAGTATTCCACGGTACCAGGTTGGGTCAAATCGGATTCCAGGGCCAGATACCGTCCAAATTATTGCACTGATGAGCTGCGATCGTCTTCCACAGTGCCTCGACATATTAACCGAAAGTAACAAAGTGTACATGACAGTAAACCTCAAATATGAGGCCAAAGCACCCAAGCGATCGAGAGCCAAAAAAGTGTCCAGCGAGAGCCAACAAGTCGATCACTCTACCTATCCACACCAAATTGAAATGTGACGAGCATTAAGTCAAAGATAAACCACTATGTGTGGGTGTTTGTGTGCGCAAAAATACATCAATAAGCAAGCGAGGAACGAAATGAGTTATGTTTAAGGGAATCATCAAGGGTTGGGAAGGATTTTCAAGAAAGACAATGAATACATGAAGCAGTCTGTCCGAATCTTCTTCCGGTCTTTCCGCAGACATGTTATATCAGGGCCTTACGAGGAAACATATGAAGAAAAGTTTGCTCCACCGACTCCAGTGGGGCTGTTTCAGTAATTCCATCGATCTCAAGGGTATTAAAGTCTCCTATTAATAGCACCCTGTCGCTGGAACTAGGCTACTTAGTCAATAGCTCCAGCGGTGGCTCATTTTCCTCTGACGTCGCCGATGGGCTCCTATAGACACCGATTACCGATACCCGTGTTGTACAGTTTTCACAACCACCTCCTCTGCTTGCACATTTTGGGTTCTGAAGTGACGCCCTCCATTTTGGCTGTGGTGGGCGGCTACAAGAATTAGCACTCCCCCTGCCCGATCATCCTATCAATCTATTCTGCTGGGAATAAAGCTCGGGGTCCTCTTGGCTACTAATTGCGTCTCCGGGACGCAGCCACGACTCTGTGACTACCACCACATTATCCTTGACTGTTCATACTCCTAGCTTTGGTCATTCGTTCCCGATACTTGTGGCATTTGGGCACCACCAAATTTGTTCCGACTCCTCCCGTGTTCCCCTTAGACCCATGGGATTAGTTGGCCGCTCGAGTTCTAGGCCCGAACTCCCCGCCTGTTTTTGCGGTCTTGCAACTGCTCTCCCTATCTCTATCACTAAGCAGGCCTCTCGCTAAGCTACTTCATGGGATGTTCAAGCTTGGTCCCCCACAGGTTTTGCTACCATGCAGAGTCATTCACTTGAAGCTTATCCTTACCTTCCTGGCCTACTACCATTCTGGTTTCTAGAAGCTGTATTTTATCAAGACGCCATTC
>UZAN01047462.1:0-16190 GCA_900618425.1 Echinostoma caproni
ACGATCCGGGAAATTCGGAATGAAAGGAAAAGGTTATGCCATGCTGACACTGTGCCAACATTTGACTGGTGAAGGATACGGGCACTAAGCGGGTCCCAAAATTGGTTATCATAGTAGGAGTCAAAGATCGCTGGGCGCTAAAAGCTGGTTAAAATTTCGAAGAGTCGCGCATGTCAATGCGCTCCCCTGATAATGATGGAGTAGTGGTTCAGTCGCTGATCCAAGTCGAAACTGCACTTGGACGTGGTGTGATGGCATGTGCACCCGTGTGATCCAACGACCCACACAGGATGGCTTTTGTCAAGCCAGAAGATTTTATCATATCTGGAAGGCCAATGGGTAGAGGTCAGAAGTTCAGTCTCTTGGTCCTCCAGTTTGGGGGTTCGAGTGAAATTTTCGTTTCACTCCGCATAAATGGTGGAGGAGTAATAGATCTGTTGCCTTGCGGTTAGGTTCTTGTTAGAACTAATGGCTTTGGACGAGAACCCTAATCTTTGTCCTGCTCAGTGGCTGGACACCCTAGCAGTACCCGTCCGTCGAACTCCAGTGCATACACAAACTAAAAATTATTCCATACTGCATCGGTCGTTGCGCAGGATAATGAGGATCGCGCCGCTCAATTCATCGAGCGGGGTGGGTAGTGATAAGTGAGCTATTGCTCAAATAGACAAACCTTTGTTCAATTCTTTGTCTTTAGCATCCAGCCCTCTCCCTCGTCTTCCGACCGGTAACAGTCCCTCAAGCAACTTGGATGTCGCTCACCAAAGGTCTTTATCAAATGGCACTGTAAATAATGTACCACGAAGTGAATTGTAGATTCTAAAGCCTCGTCAATCACTGAGTCTTGGGGCCTTCAACGTGAGGACTCTGATGCAGGTAGGTCAATAAACGTGTCTGGCGCGTACAATGGACTCTTTGGAGATTGATATCTGCTGCATATCAGAGACTCGAATCTAGGCTGCTAGTACTATATGCCACTTAATTGCACCGGGGTTGTCTTCGAGGTCCTTCCTCCGCACGTCAGGTGGTGACGAAGCCCGTTCAGTAGGCCAGCGTAGTGTGGACATTGTACTTAACAATACAGCCGAAGCCGCACTACTCGATTGGATTCCCGTCAACAGCGGATCTGAAGCTTGTCAAGGCGTTCATTGTGCTCTGCCGCACCAGCGAACAGATAATGGTGATCGACTTCTTCAGCTTTGCGCAGACCATCATCTGTTCCTATCCAGCACCGACTTCCGACACAGCTCTAGCTCTCAACGGACAGCTCCGTGGCGCTCAAATTCAACTGGCACAATAACTCAGATCGACTACATGGCGGTAAGCTACCATAGGCGTGACTCAGTACAAAACTGCAGGTCCCATTGGACCACCTGCGGTAAATCTGACCATGCGTTAGTTTTGATACAGTTCACTCTCCAATTCATTGATCGCGGAAAATCCCACAAAACTCGATTGGCAGATCATGGCTTATCTAACTCAGCCATTCGTCAGGTTTCGAATGAGAACTAGGACAAGAGCTAAACGTGTGGCGGGGTGGTAGTGTAAATGAACAATGGGATCAGATTAGCCGAGCAATGCACTCCCCAGTGAACGTAGCTTGCGGATCTGAAGCAGTAGCCCGCCCGAGGCATTGAATATCTGCTCATTCAGTAGCACGGATGGAGAAAAAGACGCAAATCCCAACCACCCGGGATCAAGGCAAGATTAGGTGGCGTTTACAACGTCGACTCGCGAGGAGCCTCAAGAAAGATCGTGAGAACTGGTGGGCAACCATAGCTTGTGAAATGGAAGTAACAGCTGTATCAGGGAATAGTCAAAGACTATTCCAACTGATACGCAATACGGGAAGTAGGCGAACCACAGTTAGAAGACAAGCTATTCACAATAGGGAACAACGGCTTGACCGATGGGCGGAGTACTTCAGCGAACAGTTCAGTTGGCCAGGCGCTAGCCAGGCTATCTCCTCTGGTGTAACTGAGGCTCGGTGGGCGGTGTCATCTGAACCTCCTACTGTAGCAGAAGTTCGATCTTGCATCCAAGATCTGAAAAAAGGAAATCAACAGGACCAGACGGGCTTCCCCCACTCTTTTCAAGTTGGGAATCGATGATCTTGTAGACTCCATTACTGATGTACTGAGTAACATGTGGTTACACGAGCGCATTCCATCATCCTGGAGCGAATCACTGATCGTTCTAATTTTTAAGAAGGGATCTCGCAATGACTGCGCAAATCACCGTGTAATAAGTTTAATCCCAATCGACACCAAGTTACTAGCCTCCATTATACTTCGACGTCTGACGCCGTTTACGGAGACAAACAACCGCGAATAACAAGCAGGATTTCAACTAGTTCGCTGTTGTATCGACCAAATCTTCACTTTGCGTCAAGTCCTCGAGCTACGCCATACGCACCATCGACAAACGGTTGTCGTGCTCCTTGACCTAAGAGGAGCCCTCGGCTCAGTTGATTGTGAATCCCTTATAGGTTCACTCCTTCTCAAAGGAATGCGGCAGAAGTACGTGAACATACTGAGTTCACTCTACTCGCATAACTATGGTAACGTAAGGGTCTACGGCGAGCTGAGTAGGTCATTCGTAACTACCAGCGGTGTTCGTCAACGGTGCCCTCTTTCGCCATTCCTATTCAATTTCGTTATAGGCGAAATACTGACAACATACTAAGGGGTCTCCAAAACGTAGGTATTGAATGGGCAGCTGGAGAAAAGCTGTGCGATTTGGAGTACGCTGACGACATCGTTTGCTTGTTCAAATGTATGGAGGATGCACAAAGAACACTTGACAGATTATCAAGTTCTGTGGCTCCGTTCGGCATGTGCTTTGCACGTTCAAAGTGCAAAACGATCCTACAAAACTGGGTGTCGCCGAGTTCTGTTCTGAAACTAGACGCTCAGAAATGAGCTGTATTTGACTGCATCTCGTACTTAGGTATCTGCGTGACCAACGACGGTAGCCCATCTAAGGAGATAACCACCCGCATTTCCAAGGCTCGAGCAGCATATGCAGGACTTAAACACCTGTGGCGGCGACGTGACGTATAACTAAAGTTGAAAATTGGCGGATATTGCGCCACCGTACGATCAGTGCTACTCTACTGTTGTGAGATCTTAAATTTGCGGATAAAAGACACATTTAGCAGTGTTCGACAATCGATGTTTATGTAATCTGGTCCAGGCTGTATGGAGTGAGCGAGTTAGTAACTTAGAATTAAGTCGTCGGGTGTTTTGGAATACATCAAACAAGAACTCGTTGTCTCATCGAATCCAGCTCAATACTCTCCGTTGGTTAGGACACGGTCGCCTACCGCGCCTTGTTTGCAGTGGCTGTTACATGCTAGAGAAAGCCATGTGAAGGCCATCAGATTATTTGGAGACCAAGGCATAAACAAATGCACAGGGCGATTAGGTAGAGTAGGTGTCTCTCTTCTTCCGGGTTAGAGTCAAAAAGACACCGAAACCGCATGGTAGGAGACACTGAAGATCAGAGCTGCGAGGCGACAGCAATGGCGATCTTGCTGTCACTTCTTATCAGACTAAAATGTTTGTAATAGTATTTATGTACAGTTGGACTGTGTACTGTGTGCTTTAACCATAGAGGTTCGCTTTCTTTTCCCGTCCCTAAAAATAGGCCCATTCCCTGTCCTCCTTACATATTATCACTTACCCCGGATGCAAAATGAGTTTGGCAGTGGTTAGTGAAGTTCGCTTCACTATAGGACGTTGTACAATGATGGCGCCGTTATTACCCATGATCGTATTGGTTGATTAAGTTCTGCAAGTTATGCTACATGATTCATGAATTATACCATCTCAAGGTTAATTTGGGAAACTATCATTTTGCTTGGTAAAACCGTGTTTTTGAATTGAGAAACCATCAATTTGAATTTAGAAAGAAACGCGGTGGTTGGATTCGCTTCCGTCCAGCGCATCCTATTGGTCAATTGAGCACGTTTTTTCTATGCCCGGATTTACCACCCGTCTTCTCCCGCTCTTTCGGTGTTGAAATGAGGCAGACCTGTCGTGCATCTTGTCGCGCTCGCTGCCGGACGACGAATCGTTGGGTAAGGGAAACTGTGCGATTTGCTTGAGATTTGCTGGACAAAACTCGATTAGCATAAAGGGTGACGCACTGTTTCGTGTGTACTGCAGCTAAAGTATAACTGTTCTTAGTTGCTCGGACGGTGGCAATAGCTCAATCACCAAAGATTACCACAGTAACTACGACCAGAGACGAGTTTTGTACTTACGGTATACTCCGAGAGACGCACTTTTCATAGCATGTATCATGGGTCTATTAGAACATCAACATTTGTTCAACGACAGAGTTTGGAGTTCTTGAGGTGAACTTGGGTGATTAGGTTGCACGGCGATTGGGAAAAGTTCAGTAGCCTCGGTGGGATTCGAACCTACGAATGGACGCCACCTATGCTTCGTACGCGCACGCTCTAGCAGCTGAGGTACGAGGCCACTCGCGTTTTAGCAATCCAACGTGTTTTATAGCCTTTGAAGATGCTCTTGCGCAATGTGTGGAATATCCTAGATCCTCACGAACGATAACTCCCAGGTCCTTTTCGTTTGGAGAACGCGGCAATGGTTGAGTTCCAAGTATGGAAAGCGACCCCTGTGGCGCAACAATACAACCTTGCATTTTCCAACATTGAATTTGATGTCATTAATGATGAACCATCGATAAGCTGCGTTGAGATTTTCCTGCAAGGTATCATAATCTTCAGGATATTTTACCGTCCTCCATGTTTTGGCGTCATCAGCAAATAATAATGCCTTTTCTCGAAGGACATTTGGTAGATCGTTTATGAATGCCAGGGAAAGGTACGGACCGAGTACGGATCCTTGAGGAACTCCACGGACAGCCTCAATCGGTCCCGATAGAGAACCATAAACTAGAACCGATACAGTACGTTGTCGAAGAAAGTCCTCAATCCAGTCCAGTAGCAGTCCGCGGACACCGTAATTATGGAGCTTTTACAGCAATATATGGTGGTTAACCCTGTCAAAAGCTTTGGAGAAGTCTATGCAGACTACGTCTACTGCCTCTTCTGCATCGACTGATCTTGTCCATTCATCTCGTGTAAGTAGTAGGTTTGTGCTGCACAAGCGTTTCCTTCGGAACCCGTGTGAGGCCGGCGAAAGTATGTTATGCTTCTCGAAATGATCCATCAGAGAATCAACAACAATCGATTCCATTACCATTGACAGAACAGGAAGAAGTGTAACTGGACGGTAGTTTGCAGGATCACTTCTGCAGCCACCTTTGTAAATAGGCGAAATGATGCCGTTTTTNAACATTCTTTGGTATAAATGGGTAATTATTTCAGATATGTAATTTGCCAAAGACGTCAGGGTCTGTGGCCGGATGTTGTCTTCCCCTGGAGACGAATTCCGGCGCAGCGCCAATAGTTTGTTTTTAACCGTTTCAGATTTGAGCGTAACGGTGGTCAGTTGGAGGTATGGGACACTTGATAGAAAGTGTGGAAGCCGTAATCCGCCTTTGTTACGTGCAGTGAATATTTCGTAGAACTGGACTTTTAGGAATTCGGCTGCTTCAACAGTAGTAGTGGAAACGCGTCCTGCATGCCTCAGTGCCGGGATTCCATATTTCACTTTTCTGGTAGCATTGATAAACTTAAATAGTACCTTTGGATTGGAAATAATTTTGTGCCAGACTTTCTTGAAACTTCATTTATCCTCTCGCACTAATTTTCCACAAAGGTTTCTCAACATGATATATTTAACCCAAGTGTCGGCGGTCGGACATTTTCTGAAATCTCGCCAGCAGAAATTCCTCTGTGACATCCATTTCTTGGTTCGACTACGGATAGGTGATAATCATGTAGGCAACGTAACGACAGGCTTGGTTTTTGTAGCGACCGTTATGAGTTCTGTCAACCAAGTTTCGGTAATGGCAACAAGATTCCACTGACCAGTTTGCATGCGCATTTGAACCTTGTGCGTTTGTGTAAAAACAAGCTAGGGAGCGTCTGTTTAAGAGACCGTTGGGTTTCGAATCATTATTTATACCGACCACTCTGCGGTCGGCTAGCAGTAGTTTTTTTGGGAATCAGTTCTGCTGCTGTGGGACCCCGAAGAAGTAGAGGGAAGTGGAATTCAGTTTTAAAAATGCGGACATCGTTTAACTTCACCATTCAACAGTGGTCTGAGGCGTACTTCTGGTGGTCCTCTTCTTCGGTTTTGATACCATGCCTGCAAGACCGATGTGACCATTTCCGGGGTACTGAAGGTTACTTTCCTCGGATCGTTTCCACGGTAGTTTACTGAATACGGAAGTTGGCTGACTGAGGTGGTGAAAATATTATGGCATCCAATCAACTCTTGAATAAACCTCCACTCTTTACAATCGTTTTGTTGGTATGTAGATTCGTCTGGATCGTTTAATTTCGGGACTCCGTGAATCAATGCAACTCGTTTATAATCCAACTCGTGTGCATCTACTGGGTTCGTGCGATGGCGCATACGTTCGATCCACGGTCGATCAGGAAGTATTTTTATACGACTCGAAACTTTGCCAAGAAGGTAACTAGAAAGAAGAACGTTCTCGATGTCTTTCTCATCCGTCAAAGTAACTCGAAGTAATCTGGGTTCCTCGGCGAGAGGTGAGGACGGTTGACGAAAGAGGTGTACGATGCTCATTGGGTGAACGTCAATGTGCATTTCAGTACATAGTGCAGTCCAGTGACCAAGCTCTTCCACTTGTCTCTCCCTCAGTGTAGTTGCTGCCTCTGAAACATTAGTGCAGATAACCGTCAGGGCGGTGTGAGCAATAATCCGCTTATGGTTTGTTGACGTATGATATACCTGCGGTGTAGATACTTTGGACTCAGTTCGACTCCCAGAGCCTGGAATTGAGTCCGCACCATTTGTTGCTGTTATTGACTTCGTACTATGAGCACGTATCGGCTGCATTGAATGGTTCTCTAACTCTGGGACAATACTTGTGCTTCCCATTGGTTTTGGCACCTTACTAATTTCGGTAGAGCGTATCAGGTGGGCTGGATAAGAGCTACTATGGGAAAATCTAAGACGCTTTGTCGGCCGCTGAATTGGGCTCACAGGGAGCGCTTGGGAATTCAGGGAAGCTATCCTATCTTCCAGTGCTGAGATTTTAGTGTTTGCCTTTTCCTCAGCAGCCAGTAATAACGTCTCATATCTGTTCCAGATGCTTGTTATACACTTGAAAATGAGGGTAGTTAAGCAATCCGTACAAAACCAAAAACAATCTGGTTGTGTAGCCATCTGTTTTGCCTGCTTGCTCGATAGTTTCACGCACGAGGCGTGAAAGTATTTCCGACAACAGATGCATGCTATTCCTGCCTTCATATCTTTGCTGCAGCCTGTCGAACCACAAACTCCGAAAACCTGTATAACCAATGGTGTGTCATTTGTTGGTGTACTCTATCGTCCCATTTCGATTCAGTGAACGGCGAGATGAGGAACAGTTAACCACACAAATGCATTAAAGTTTTATTTGTAATGATCGTAGGCCATCTACACATTCCACATCAGATGTTCCCATTATTTTAGTTAGCAGCAGAAAAAGTCACGGCACTTCAAAACTAATTCAAAGTCCATATTCAGAACAGTATATCTTTGAAAATCTTTCCAATTGTAAACCAAGAATTTCCTGTAAAATTACGTAGTGGTCATTAGTTTATCATATCAACTTTATGCAAAACGTTTCAATATAGCTTAGCTACCTGATAAGAATTCGTCGTCTTATTTTCCTATCTGCCATGAGGCCACAAGTACAAGTGTTGCGAGAAATTTGTTTTGTAAAAGGGTAACCATATCTTTGTGGTGTTATCCCACCCCGGTTTATTTTGATGGACGGCAAAAAAGAAACACCTATGTGTAATCTTATCGGCCATTGCAAGTAGGGTAGTTATCAAGTAAGTAAGGCAATGAAAGGAATTCTAAAACGATGTCAGAGAGTGCTTCTTTTGTTATTTTAATAATAAGCATGTAAAATGTCACAAAATATCTAATGAACCTAGCGCAATGCGCATCGGAACTCAATATGTTGCTTTTGTAACTGACCGTTCCAATAACTCTGTGGGCCATTTTGTTTGACTGATTACCCGTTCAGGATTCCCTTGAAGGAGACTGGGATAGTTATCANGGATAGTTATCACTCAAAACCCTCTTGCCTTTGACTCATAATCAAGCTCCACATATGTTCAACAGAATTGAGCATTTGTGAGTATGGTGATATCTGCCGCAGCTTTGCATTGCAGTATTCACTTTCAGCGGTTTTATATCTCACCATTGTGTCTTGCAATGACACTGCACCACGCCTACCCGTCTTTGCAAGTCAGAACGATTCGCTTGCACACCCGATTATCAGCACAGTCAGTCTTACCGGCCTCGGAGTAAGATGAAAAAATATTAGTGGTAGTGGACAAACAATAGTTGTTTTAAATCACACCCCTTTTACTGTTAAGATCAAAGCGAACGACGTTTGTAAGCACTTCGATGACGCCTAGGTAAGGTTTACACGGACCAGCGATTCTACTCCTCCCCCTAAATGTAGAAATCACTTTACCCCCCCCCCCCCCNCCCCCCCCCCCCGGACCATCTTTAAATATGGTGATAGTGATTGTAGTAGGCTTCGGCGATTGAGCGATCACGTATGGCCCAAGTCGGTGCATCATTCGGAGTAAACCACAAGCACAAAACTCGTCCCAGGTAGTAGTTACTGTATTAATCTTTGGTGATTGAGCTATTGTCAATGTCCGAGCAACTACGCGCAGTTGTGCTTTAACTGTAGCGCGCACGAAAAAGTGCATCACATTTTCTGCTTTTCTAGTTTTGTCCAGCTTAGTTGTCTCGTGCGCATCTTCATCGACCCACCGAATAGACATGCGTCAGTGAGCTTGACAACGGCGTGCACGACTGAGGTTTGCTTCAGTTCTACACAGGAAGAGTGTGGAAAAATAGGTTGTCAGTCTTGGGGTAGAAAAAATGTGTGATCAGGTTGACCAATGGGGTGCGCTGAACGGGAGGTGATCCAATCACCGCGTTTACTTCTCATTTCAAAGTAACAGTTTCTCAACTCCATTCTAAAATGGTACAAATTCTTTCAGTTTAAACCCCTATTCGTCCTACGATTGCAGTACTCGTGCATGTATTCATTTGCTTCATTTTAACCCACCCCTGTATACTTTCTCAATCTACCTAATACGCCTTAGGCATTTGAGTGACATGTTGGTATCAGTAGTGTACCGGACTGTCGTCCAATGGTTGAGTGACTCGTAGATACGAACCCCAAGTCCGATTCCAAATAACGGGAAGTCGTTAAGCAGGCACATATGTACAAAATCAAGCACCATACCTCAAATTGTGGGCCAATTCGGTCTCCACGGTACAAGGACAGGATACAAAGCGGGTCAAGGCGTAGAACAAAGCACCGGAGAGGTCACCAAAAGGAGTGCAAACTATGCAAAGAAACGGGGCAATTTAAGGGCCAGAAATACCAATCGCAAGTGCTGGATAATGAAGCGCAGTCATTGGTCAGCGCAAGGCACACAAACGGTTTATCGGATCCTATGGAGCAAAGCAGTCCGATAAGCAAATAAAGTGGACGGGATGTCAATGAGCTAGAACGAAACGTGGGTGGGGGAACGGATCCAGGGTAGTTCGTAGGTAATGACGCACGAGATTGGTAAGCGTGGAACAGCGGAAGTTCAAGGACGATAAGGGTAGATGATGCACAAACGAATGGGACGAGAAACGCTTAGAGGCAGTATGCGAACAATAACAACAAAGTATAAAGTATGTCATCGGACCAAATCGGGATCTGATGTTGGGCAAAGTACATTCGAAGGTCATCTGTATAATGGGTCACATAGGTGCACAGTTAATCGAATCGAACCGGAGCAAAACATAAGGCGTGATTAATTTTTCCAATCAAGTCAATACAAGCAGATCTGTCTTCATTCGGATCGCATGAGCTGTTTTCCACCCCACCCCACCCCTGATGTAACAGAGCCGTAAGTGTTCCGCATCCGATTTCTGTAGCAGCTCGTGATTCACTAAACCGGAATCACACACTGCGGAGTCGAAATTTCAGCTACAGTTAATTTGAGCTTTTCTCCCGTTGATACTCTCTCAAATGACAAAGCCTGAACATAATTCAAACGTCCGTTCACACACCTCAGCCTGAATTGCTGGATGTTGCAGGATGGATTTGACGGACGATGACAAAACACATTTTGTCTGATTGAATGCGTCAGGTCTGAGGGCGCATGTCCTCTATAAATCCACTTTCGTGAAAAGGTCGTGTACTAAGTATACTAAGTTCCCACAGCCACCGAATAATAGCCAGTTACATCATTCTGCTATAAATGAATCCTCTGCCTTTGCTCTGTATCCAATGTTTGAGTATCCTGATTTACCAAAGTAGAACACAACTGTAAGACAGTCGTTTCAATTATTGTGTCATCAAGGAACTATGGACCAATCAACGCCTTAATATGCATATCAATAAGAACAATAATTTGGGGCTATACCTACTAAGCTTGAATCTTTCAGTCAATCCCTCTTTGAAGGTTGAGGACGGCCTCGTCAGTCAAGGTTACATCTTCGGTAAACGATGGTTGCATTAACAAGATGCGCTTTCAAACCAAGACTAGGTATGCTTTATGCCTCCGTGTTGGGTGGATCTCCAGCTTTCTATATTGGTATTATTGCGAATATTCTGAATAAGATGTCGTTGAATAATAAAAGTCATGAAAAACAACCATTCTTCAAATTCCACAGGTCCAATCAATCCGATTGCTTCATGGCTACTTCATGGAAATTTGTGAGTGGAATGAAAACCGGCGTGCGAATGAAAAACTATACCGGTTTGAAAACAGTTGGGCGTGTGCGTTTTCTCATTATTTCTCACCTACTCCGTAGTCACTGGCTTCTTCCTAGATCCACCTGGTCCCACTCTGAGCCGATCTGGTGTTGCCAAGGCACTCTATTCATTTATTCGCAATCGAAGCTGTCTGCTTTTCGCATTGTCAGAACTAAGGCGGTTGAATTCTTCCCTTATGTTTCACAAACATTCAAACCTGAAACGTTCAATCAGACAGTGTGTTTTGTCATCGTCCATTAAATCCGTTCTGCAACGACTAACAATTGCTACTTATTTTTCAAGGGGAACGAAAAGTCAACGCAAAGCGGCTACTTTGCCCAAAACTAACACGCACACCAGCGATTCGGGCTGTCGTGTGTGTGAGCCAACGTTTGCATTTGAGACAATTTCAGCGGGTAAAAGTGTACGCTTTATGTGTGCCGAATTCGTACTTACATTACCAACGAATAAAGCTCCGGCCTCACCCCCACAAGGACTGCATGCATGTATGTGATTGGTTAGTTTTTTCCCCTTTTATTACTTGGTTCCTTTGATATTTGTTAGTCTTTTTTTCCTGATTGTGCCTGTTTTAGTGCCTTGACTCGGATCCCATTCCATTCTTGCCTGGTTTCTGAGTCTGACTAGTCGGAACTTGAGGTATTTTAGTATTCAGAATAGGAATCGAAATCCGAATAGCGCGAACTGGGAATCGAATTGAAAACCCATTGAATAGCGCAAAGTCAAGTAGAACCATAATTAGATATGGATACGGTTAATTCTATTCAGAAAATCATGCAAATATATAAAACAAGCAACAAGCAATCATTGGTTGATTCTTCAATGTTCAGTCGACAACGATATGGTTTATTTGTTTGCCTTCTCGCATTCAGCCAGTCCGGTTGGTGCCAACTGCGACCACAAGATTGGTCGGTTATTCCGTTTCTTGATTGGTTACCTGGAAGCTGTACGGCGGTGCATGCGGACTCGTTACACGATAGCCACAGGTATGTTATACATACAATTCGTGCAATATAAGAAAACATTGATCACAAGTTTGATTGAGAACTGAACCCGCAATTCGGTAAAGCACGTTAGTTTATTGGAAAACTGACTTCAGTTAAATGGTGAATCATGTCGAACAAAAGAAATATGAAGGGGAAATCTAGGAAGCACGGTGCAACTGTTTTGACCTGGTTCGATCTGACCAACCCTACAGACTCATTGATTTAGCTTTTGGAAACCTCCCAAGACAGAATGCTCTTATAGCACATACTTGAACACCAGGCAGCCTATCAGAGCAACTCATTTTTCTTATTTTGCAAGCCTGTTGTGAATATCTGGTCTCACTCGTTGATTGTTACACTTCCGACTCAGTTGGAAACATAGTGAACTTGACTACATGGGATGCAGTCAAATGGTGTCGTCTGCTAATCTGTCTTGTGCAAAAATGCGAATCAGCTTCTGGCCGACCTGGGAGATTTATCGATCGTGTGAGCATCATGATGTCGCATTTTATTTTCTGAACTGCACAACTCAACGCTACACAGCCGTATATAGTGAGACTTATCGCGTAAGCTTGTTATTGTACGTAAAACTGTGACGTCCATACTGGGTACCAAGATTGAAAAAATACACTGCCACCAGACTGTGTCGTGCGAAGCTTGACCCGCTAAGCCTTGGTTGTTGGTTTATATTATTCGGGTCCAATTATCTGAGAAAATAATCTGTTTTTGCTAAAGCCACGTTTTGTTGCTGATTGTATATCAATCAGGCCTTTTACCAGAACAACCGATAGCCATATGATAACTGCCGGAAAAGTGACCATAATTTTTTGGATTGCATGCACTAAAAAATACAGCCATTTCTAGTATCCTTTTCTGCTTCTCTGAAACGCTCCGCTGATAAAAATGCGTTTCAGAAGGGGTTCATGATATGTCACCGGTATCCGAAAAGACAGTACAACTGTGAGTCAAACTTCAAATATCAATCCAGCCTTGTAGATTCGTTGGCGAATCAGTCCGTACCTGCAAGGAAGTGCTGACTTGGTGGGAGGCTTTCGATTGGAGCTAACAGTGTTATCTGAGTCTCCCTTCGTAGCTGTCGGGCCAAAAGATGAACTGACTATCACTGCAGGCAACACCTGAACAACCATGAATTGACCATTTGGTTCAGCCATGACAACATGTTGAAGAGAACCCCTGAGGTGTGAATATCTGGAAATGGAGTGTAATTACTTGAGGCCGCAATGGGTAGTTCAAATGATGTCCAACTAAATGATATATGGTATGATGATATCTATATGTATATATGGTATATATATCATAAATATACATATATATAATATATATGATATATATATATATAATATCTAAATCGCAAATGATGGGTTTTGTTTTTTTCTTATGAAGTCCAACTAAAACCGTTGAAACTTCTTGTTCTTCCAACTACAAATTAATCTGAAAACGTCACTTTCCATGGGAAAAATCTTTGTGAAGACAAAGCACATTTTCTGAAAGCAATAAGACCAATGCAATTTTAGGACGACGGGTCATACAAACCAAAATGTTTCACCTTATTTATTTACAATCTTCATTAAATTTTAATGAGAGCAGAAGAGGATTTTCTATGCTTTGATACCAACAAACAACTTATATTGATCTCCTGAATTGTCAAATAATCTCATGTGATTGTATTCTATAGATTACTGACCAAATTGAAATCGACCAAGATGAGGTTAGAATGCCCCTCCTCTCCATCAAAACGATGTGGGCTGCTCTAGTCGAACTCTCAATGTATAGTGATATTATTCTGTTTATATTTGGTTGGTGACCATAGTTTCAGTGACATACGGAATCCAACAATTCACTAGTCAATGTATAAATACAACAGATGTATTACTTGGATTTATTGGACTAAAATAGAATGACACTAGAGTATGTACCAAGCCAATGCATTTTTAGGGCGTTACCGGACTAAGTATATGATATGTATACACATTATATATGCTATCTCATACTCTATAATGATTCACAAGCTGAAGCCGGAGTATTGTTCTGGATTTCTATCAGAGATACAAATGGGATACAAAAGGGATATAAAAGACCGTCACGTAACGCTGTGGATTGACACCACGTTTTTTTAATAAATTAAAAAATGTTAAACCGTTTTGGTCATCAGTATCATTTCAATCGAACAGAAAAAAAGTGGGGACCAACGGCAGTAATTTGTTTTTAACATCATGCACACTTTCTTTGGCTCTCAAAANGGTCAACATTGTCTACTTCAGTCGATTTTATCGATCAACATTCAGCATCTGCACTACATCACGTGACAAATTTTATCGTTCACTGAACGACGCAGTGAATGAAGAAACACACAGACATGTGTCTATACCGACTGGATTTTCATCCATGTGGATTTTGATCACGTGATATATCGACAAGATGTTATATTTGTATATAATTTGTTGTGCTTATGTTTGTAAATTATTTGTGATGTTAGATTATACGAGTAGATCAGTTCACTTGTGGTTGATCTATAGAGGCACATCTCTATCGGTGTGTTGACAAAGAAAATAAAAAAACAATGCAATGAGAAATTAATACAGTGCACTTTGCTGTAGTGTTAATGAACCTTTCTGATTCGTCCGAATGAATCGATTTTACACTCGAGTGAAAAATGCACTAGGCAATGTAAACGGTCAACGCGTTGGCGTACAGATGCCGTCGTGTAACTCACTCTGTTCCGTCTGCTAGCGACTTCTCTATCCTTCTCGTAGATGGAATGCTACAGTTGATAACCACCCAGCCGAAATTCCATATTCGGTTACATTCGGGAATGCATTGAATACAATACGATCACAACCGGTATCATGCATGTATATTTATCTGCTGGTGGTTTTATTTCAGTACACAAAACAATATAGTTGCTTATCGTTTTTCAGCTTTCTTGATGTGTTCCTCAGAGTTGTCGAAAATTATCTTAAAATCTGAAGGGGTTTAACAAAACATTGTTATTCACAGAACCATAATGTGATTCAGTTATAGGCGTATTGAAGCGGATTGCCAACCATACAATCAATTTTCTATTTCAGATGCATGAATTCTACAGAAATCTTATTATTATTCTGGTACAGATATATAAGTTTGAACCACGCACAGTAAATAAACACATCTAGGTGCGGGATTAGTATTGTAGTGAAATTGAAAATCAGGCCGCAGCAGTCGTGTCATTGATGTCCCTCGTCGGATTGCACGTGACTGGTCAGATTTGCCGTAGACTTCACGAGTGTTTCTTTGATTACTATTCTGTAATAGTCGGAATATGGACGAATCACGGATCGCTAGACACGGTCGCAACTAAAGCACCGAATTGCACTAGCAATGATAGGCTGTAATCTCCCGTCACTGAGACCCAGGAAAAGGGCCACTGATTGATTATAAAGGTATTCACCAATAGCCTGGTTGCATTCTTAATGTCATACAGCTTCCATTTGAACCGCGCGGCTTCTGATTGGTTGGTGCTATTGGTCTGTGGTTTGTTTCCCAGAAACTAACGCATCATACCGTGGTGGGCGCTATCTCGTAGACTCCACCACCACGTATTTACGTAATCTATTCGGCAAAATGCGCACTCAGCAACGGCGTCTTGAATAGAACACCTTAAGGGTAAGTTCAGTAAATCATCAGTGTTGGCTCTTCATACAGCTATTCCAGTGTACGTCTCGTGACCCATTTCAACAGACCCACAACCCATCTGAGGAGGAAATCCACAGTAAAACCCAAGCCATGGGTTGTCACAAAGCACCGAGCTTCGATGATATTTCCCAAGTCCAATCAAAAGGTAGTGGGATGAATCTTGTTGGAGAAGAGCATGTTCTCCAAAGTTCGGAACATCGGGCAGATCCTTTCCTCTTGGATGGAGGCCATCATATGTTGTTTCCATATTTATAACGGGATCGCATAGGGACCGCACCAACCATAGGGGCTTCAGACTAATCTAAATATCGTCAAAGCTGTTGTTGTCCGTCATTTCTTTTCCGATTGCAAACTGCAAATGAGGAGTTGACCCGCAAAGAGTAAATTGGGTTTTGCACCTAACGATGGAAAAGTGTTTGAAAAATCGGAGTATCTAAAATGTATTGCAAATGAGTAATGAAGGATTTGGTTCAATTTCAAAGGTGAACTTGTCATGTATACAGCAAATGAAGCGTGAACTGAAAAGTTAGGAAGCACTGAACAGCTGTTTCGACCTGGTAAGTAGTCAGGTTGTGAATGTTTCCCACCGAGTCATAA
>UZAN01047463.1:5476-17265 GCA_900618425.1 Echinostoma caproni
TGAGGTAAACTGTCTAGGTAACTGGTCTTTGAGTTGGTGCGCTGTCTGGTCCGTAGAGCCACACAAATATGCTCCGCCAACAAGGTTCCAGATGAACTGCTTTTGATAGGCAACACGTTAAGGGAAAACGGTTAATCAGAAAGTAGGCACACTGTGATTGATTCTACGGTCCTTGATTTTAGGGATTATGCAACAAGTGATTTCAGAGGGGATGTGCCAGCCGAAATGCTAACTCGTCGATTATCCCACGCCATCGAAAGAACTTATCTTGCCGCTAAACTCTGTCCCTCCTTGAATACGAAGCCTACGTCACAGTTACAACTCAAAGACAAGTTACCTAGACAGTTTACCTCATTTTGTGTGTACTCGTATTCGTGCCCCTGTGGAGCCGAATACGTTGGAAGGATCACCACTAGGCGATTGTCAGACAGGAGTCTAGTACACTGTCCAGTTTTGCTATCAAGAGGTATCAATAAAACTGCGACTAGTGCCATCCTGACCCACGCAATCGACACGGGTCACGAATTGATACGAAATGGTGCATTCAAGGTCATCTTCCGAGGTGAGAAACAGAATCCTGTGCACAGCGGAAGTAATCGCGAATATGAGTACACACAAAGTGAGGATTGTGGAACAGAAAACACATCAGTTTGACTCATCCTTGACTGATCCATTCGGACTTAATCGCTTACATCCAGCATCACAATAACTGTATGAGTACTTATACTACGGATTATCACGCCGTGTGTTGTCTTCATGTGCGATTGTGTGCACTGTGTTGGTTGATGAGAAGTTCTTAAAAAATGATCTGTTTGTGCCATTTTCAGACCTTTCTGACAGAACATGGGCATATTTTGTGATTTTATATTCCAGTCAAATTCGTCAATGCAATCGGAGGGCTTAAATGAACAGTTTGTAGGTGGTGTAACTGATAGGGATAGATAGTTTATACTGTATCACGGCCTCAATCTATTTGTTCCTAAACATCAACAGTGTGGAATGCGCAATAAACACTTCGCCGGACCCTGGATTGCTCTGTTTTGAATTTCTCAGCAATTACGCTTCCGGCTTACATGTAAAATTATCGGTCAAAGGCACCAATGAATGACGGACAAGGGTTGAGAAAAACAAACAGACAATTGATTATAGGGCAAGCACAAAAGCGCACTTTAGAAATGTGTCTTCTATAATGATTTTGAGGTCAATATTTCGGTTCTGGAACAGGTATGGGATTCAATTTAATCAACCGTTCTCAATGATTGCTCTTTCTGAAAAACAAAACGTCAAAAGAGAATATTTTTGACTGTTGCTTGGAATTTTGTATACTAATGGGCGGAATCTTTTCTATTCTTCTCTCAATTGGCTGCACCGGATAACTGACAACCAATTAAACAAAGGCGTAAATAGGATTATTACAGAAATAATGCTGAAATAAAATGGTCAAACTTTATGTGAATCAAATGAAAAAGTTTTGGCACGGTCAACCGTTGCAAAATCCTTGTTCCTCACCTTAGCTCATTAAAACAAACACCGCCTACGATGCACAGGTTCCCAATCACGTCATGTCACTGAAAATAGTGTGACCAGATATGGACGAAGCGACGGGGTACAATAACTCATACAGCATCTCAAAATAAGTGCAGTGAGATTTTATTAGGACGCTCTTGTCACATTTTTCCAATCACATTGTTTTTCATTTTTACTTCATTTGACTGACTGTGGACAAGCACAAAGACTGTCACACAACACACAATAAGCAGTCAGGCGATTCGGAAAATTAGCACTAAGGCACCACGACCGTCCAAAGGGCAAGTGCAACTTTTGTCGATTTGGGGTGGGTTGCACACTACTTTTCGGTCAGACAGAGATGCAGTAGTTATGGTTTAAACTATGAACCTATTTTCATTTCGTCGTGTATATAGCAAATGAAGCGTGAACTGAAAAGCCAGGAAGCACTGCTGGACAGCAACTATTTCGACCTGGTTGGGTCTTATCAGTAGCAGTGGGCGAATCCATCGACGCAACTGGGCTTCAAATCAGGACATCACAGGCAGAATGCAAACATGTTACCTACTTGGCCACCAGGCAGCCGATCAGACCGATTGTTTTTCAATTTCCATTTACACGATATAGCACAACCCACATTTGTGAGCTTGTTGCAGGCTACAGTCCTCGATTATCTCAGCTTAGTCTCAGACACAACTCTTATTTGCGACCCATCTTGTCACGGGATTCAACTCATTACTGGATTCTTAAACTGATCGTTTTCCGGTAACGTTTCTCGTCCAAATAGGAACTCGACAGTCAGCAACATAGAACAGGGCTGTAGAGATGCAAGACTTAATTTATCATCCTCAAATCATGGTTATTTATAGGAAAGAGGGAGAACGGAGAATTATATATATCAAACGATTGATTGATTGATTAATTGGATTGTTTTCAACTGTCCTGTTTAGTTGTTGGTTCCCACCAATCACCTAAATTTTGCGACCATTGTTCTGTTTGGTTGTTTCAAAACCAAGCACTTTCCAGGCACAATGCTGTCTCCCTGACATCCAATGTTCCGTAAATTGATTGACACACACTAATAAGTTTGAAAAATAATTGCAACCTAATCACGGTGGTCTGCACGAGCTGAACAGTCTTGCGCAGTTCCCGAAACAGCATCACAAATGTGCGCCGTAAACAACAATCGAGCACCATGTGATTTGTTTCATCGCGACAGCTTTTCATTAGCTTGTCGAACCTGCAAAAAATCTATTATTGAGAACATGTAACAAGTACCCTTTTTTAATCTGCCTAAAGTCCGAATGAGATCTCGCTCTACACTGATATTTATGTTAATCAAATCCAGTAGTGTTTTACTCGTCTAGTTTCTCAAGCTGGTCGTATTTCCATTTAAAGGTATCTATAAGAAAGTCAAGTCAAGAAAAGCTTCGGGTGAATTTTCAGCAGTTTACGATTTTTACAGTGAATAGATAAAATCAATTGCAAACAGAAAAAGACAATATAAGAAATTCCACACTTAAATAAATGCGAGAAAATTTAAGGCAAGAATTTTTCCTTGAGGTGGGTGAGAATATTCTGACTATTTACTAGTAAACGAGCTAGATATGGAATTACACTGTCTCCATATGTGGAAGTCCGCGATAGAAATAGTTGATATTTGGAGCGTGTCCGGGGATTCGACAGGGCTTTCGCGGTATCTCGGTGCGGACAGTGCCCTGGGTGACGTGTTATCCTGTAAATGAATGTATCACAAGTGTCAAGATGTTTGGAAATAAAGAATTCAACTAAAGCAACTTTATCAACTCAAAAAAAAAATTAAGGGATCTTGAAAATAAAGAAGTGCAAGATGAGGAACCATTAAAAAGTTATACGCATTTGTGTGTGTTTGAACGCGTTTTTACTTGAAGCCAGTACAGCAAGAGATTGAAATGCGTTCAGATATTGCACGGTTTTGAGGTTGACGGCAATCAGAGAATATTTTGTCGGTTCAGTTATCACCAGCTTTGGTGTGTTGGAAGCTAATATGATATGGATTAGGTTGCTTTTGGGTAAACCCCAACACATGGATAATAAATGTCTGAGGGATCCGGTTCCCGTGGATACACCGTAGTAAATCGATTGCTTTGACGATTTGGAGTGATATGGAGCAAAAAAAACGAAAAAAAAACGTTTGACTTTTGTAAATATACACGGTTCATGTGTTTAGAGCACGAAAAGTAGTAATTAGGAGTAACAGTCAAGTATTAATCTATTCATTCTCGACAGAGGAAAGCATTGCTAATGAATGGTGGTGGCTGACACATCTACAAAGAGAATCACATTCGGAACTGTCCCCTATTGAGATAGAACAAAATGTGAACACATTTGGATGCGTTCATGAAACGTGCAATGTCTGTGCCAGCCCTGAGATAACGAGCTGGATGTTGTGAAGGTTATTAAATACGTGTGAATATATTGTTTGCAGGTCTCTCATAACCAGCGATTTCCACAGTAACAACTATAGGCCGTAAGGATTTTACTCTGTCACAATGATATTTTTGTGAAAAGTTTAATTCTGCGCACACTGAGCGCAGCTTTGATCATACAGCTAAAATCGGCATCATCAGATAACGCTATCATATCTGCGGTCAATTGCGGTAAATTGGAGCATGTCGGACGGAACGACCGAAATCAGCGGCCAATATATTGACATCAAATTGGTGTTTTCATTTAAGTGCAAATATTTAGATAAAAGCGATAACTGATTCATTTTGTTGGTCAGTAATCTTGGGAGTGAGGTGGGAAGTCAGAACCCACAAGCGAATATTCGCGGTTCTAGTTCTTGCTAATTGGCGTGAGTAGACACCCCTGGTTAGTTCAACTGAGGACGAAATAGCACATCCGTGCTATTTTGTAGACATTATACTAATGTTCTCTCCTTTCTAATTTTACCAGATATCCACCTGGCGACTCTGTGGATTTCATATCGATGCTCTGCTGTTCCATAAGGCCCATTAGAAAATATTGGTTCTTCATTAAGGAATCTGCGTAAAAAGATGAAGTCGGTTGTTCTCACACGTTTCAATGAAAATGTTTTAAAACAAGCGACACTTAACGTCTCCCTTGCGGTCTCATTTCAGTTATCCATAGCAAAATCTGTACGAAGGTAACCCTCAATCTGTTGTGGTGGAACTCAGCCATAAGAAACATCTATCAATTTATTAAAAATTTAAAACTAACTCCTCACGACCATGCTGTTCTCTGTGGTAAATAGCGAATTCCGACTCAATCTTCACTTCTCTACCAACAGTTGAGTTTTTGTTTGTTTCCAGTTGAAGAGATAACCCAGAAAATATTTATTGGTGCCTGTTTTGTGAATGTATTTGTTCTACAGTTGTATACACACCCCTAAAAAGGTTCGACGAGAGTTTATTTTCAATTTCTTTTAATTACATCATGATTTTCATTGATAACGCAGTTCAGATGGTCAGAGAGTGCCTATTTGAAATGAAGACATCCAGTGCCGGCCTAAACATGTACATCCGATTTGAGTTCTACAAAGACAGAGGTATTATCAGCATTCATCAGGAAAATTGCTTCACAATTTCGTTCGTGTCAAATGAGACATAGAGTGTAGCAACGCGTTGTTTTGGAATAATTTCTTTCTCTATTGCTCCAGGCATTTTGGTGCAATCGGAATCTTATGAACGCAAACGTTTGATCCAAAAATGAGCAGACCACCGCAAGTATGCATCACCTGGTTGTGGTTAAATTGTTCCGTTGTTAGAGTATTCATTGAAAAATAGCCGTTCATTCTAAGGTTTTCCACCTTTGAGTATGAAATACTGCAGGTATTCACCAAACGTGTGCAACATCCTGATTTTTGTCACATTTGTTCCTCTCTGTGCTTCGTTTTTCTAGCCTCATACACGGGGGATTGAATATGATATTGCCCCACAACAGTTGTAACATAACTGATATCGTATCCACTTATATCTTTGCTTCTATTAGCCACATGCCATTGAAATGTACGATTTCTCGATTTTACAATAATTGCTGATGCATCCGTTGTGAAATAACAAAGTCGCCTTACAAAATCTAACCAGAATTAATTTATTAAAATAATTCATAGACTTTGTACAGGTATTATGCTTTCACCCCGTCAATGTTCCATTTGCTCTTCTTCATTTTCGAGCACTGAATACAGTACAGTAGCTTTAGAGTGAAGTCTATCAAGTTAACTGACAAACAGAATTTGCCCGTTTCCTCTAATACATACCACACCCTAACCATTGACGGCCAATGCCGATGCAGCTGAATTATCCCTGTTTTTGAGGCAGAAAACGGTTTTCAGTTAAATTAAAATCCCAATTAAATAAATTTGACACTAAACTTGACCTCTCTAAAAGCTGTATAAATGTGAAGAAATAATAGTTAATTAAGTCTAAGTGTTTTCTACTGCAAACCTTAAACCAGAAGATATACCAACCTTCACTTGTCAAAAATATGGCTTCTGCAAGTCTGTTTGAAGGGTACCACTTATCAGTTCAAAAGATTTTGTGATATCTAGATTAGCGTGTGCAGAAGATCAATAAACACTCGCACGAAGCAGGAATCAATTCCCATGCTATACTGCTTTGCTGAAAATATTTTCCAAATCTAAGCTGTAACTTTCGAACTACTACAAATGTTATCGCAACGCTCAAGGTCACGCCAATTCAAACGGCGATAGAATCGAACTAAGAACATAAAAGTGGGAGATAAAATCAGGAATAAATATACTCTACCAATAGCCATCAATATATAAGTAAGATATTGGAGACTGAAATGTTTTTCCGAAGTGAGAATTATTTTGCACGAGTTTGATTAACATCTGTTTATGGGACATAAATGTTTTGCCGGAATAAATTCTCAACATGATAAACTTTGCGTGGGGCCTATTGAACAATTGCTTATTTATTTTAATTGACCGACTCACACAATTTCCCATCATGCACAATCCTTGGTGCTCGGAAGCGCTAACCTAGAATTTTCATTCTTATCAGCGAAGACGACCATTCGGTTCAGCCGGATGTCCGGGCGAGACGGTGGACTGATGAGCTTTAATAAGAGCGAAACTCTGGTCTAGTGACCATCCGAGTACGTGGTTGACTGGATAAACTGGGGATTGATCGTGTGGCTGAAATTCAAAGGATAGTATCGTTATCACTCGTCAATTCTCACAAAGAACGGTGAGTTGAATGTGAACTGTTTATTTGTAAAAAAAACTCATGTTTATGGCAAAGCAAGCGAGGCAGGCGTTTTATATCCACAGGAACTAAACCATTGACGTCGTAATTATTGATTTGCAAATCTAAACAGTTTGTTAGAAGCGGTATCCGATCAGGTATTTTTTCCTTTGTGTATCATTTCGTAGTATTCTGAATCAATTCCTTTCTTATCATCAGTATCAATATCTACTTAAATACTACTTATCTGGATCATAACACATGCATATCTACACTGAGGCCTCAATTAACAGTGACCCGAAATTCAGCAAAGTTTGCTAATGATTCTCAAAATATGTAATGGTTCAACAACCTATCTGGTAAAACTAGCAACAGTGAGGTGAATATAAACACACACACGTATTTTCGCATCACTGAAATCAATTTGGTTACTAGCCTGACACGCTAGAGAATCACTTTTGGTTCCAACTTGTTCCTCTCCTCAGTTCTATAGTTCTTACTGTGTACAAACTCATAATTTGCACTTTTCGTGTATGTCCTGTTTCACTTGTATATGTGACCTCTAGCAAAATTATGCAAGCATTGACGCATGATACTTTGTGAATAAACACTATTAGCCTCGACAGACCTTTCTGTGTCACGTGATCTATTTTGTCATGATAATAAATAATCTATGTTACTTTCTGAACGTCCAACTTTCATGTGATCGTCTATCATGTTGAAATATTGTCCATGGGCTTCATGATTACCGATTCTATTGTGGCGAATTCACGAATAGTTGACCTTTATATATAGTGTCAACCAGTGCAATTATATCACGTCCGTCAACAATGGACGTGACGTATTTGTTGAGAAATATTACCGGTACAATACAATCTCTAATTGGGAATTCTGGTATCATACTAAAGTAAACAGCAGTTAGATGAAAAAAACTGTGTCATTCATTGTGAACACACTGGTAAAAGCACATCCACTTACCTCATTCCGGCAAGTGCGAAGTGATAATTAACAAATGTGGAAAGGGAGGAAAAGTCGTTCTAATGATCGGACAGATTTGGATCAGTCTCGGTTTTCAGTTTGAACAACCATTAGGCATACATTGTCGTGCGCCGGTTCTGGTTGCTGTTTTTTGACTGCCGATTTCGATGAACAATAATGAAATGACAGTAAAGTTGAAAGTAGAATGGAATGTAAAATGAAGAGCTTCAGTGGACTAAAATTGCTAAGAAATTGACAATGTACACGAACGCCACTGTTTACGACACTCAACCATATGACTCAGTGTCTCCAACGATCAGCCCGAGGACCCCAATCAGGGAGTTTAACAGAAAATATGTAACCCAGACTCCTGGTTAGAGTTAATACCCTCGAGTTAGGTTATAGCTAGACCGCGGGTGGCGTTTTACAGCCCACTNCCTGCCTCGGCAAACATCGCTCGCTGTGGCAACTCATTTGATGACATATGTAACACATGCCACAACCAATGCAATCTATGGAGGTCGACCACTTGCTCCAATGGTTGACTGCGATTACCTAAAACCCTACGCCTAACTTCAGCATTGCCCGTCCGGCTGCCCCATCGGATTCGTGCAATAATGCGCAGACAGCGGTGTTCAAACACCGACAATCTATTTTTATCCTGTTTTCCTAATGGCCAAGTTTCTGNNNNAAGTTTCTGTGCCGTATAGCAGAACTGGCCGAACTGCTGCAGCATACTCTCAACCCTTCTCAGGAAGCCGGATGTCGCGACGGCGCCACAGATGCCTCAAGTTGACAAATGCCAACCGAACCTTCTGTATGCAATCTGACACTTTATCCGTGATGTGTCTACCAGGTGAGATGTAGCTGCCCAAATAACAAAAGTCATCCACCTGCTCTATTGCTTCCCCAGTTGGAGTGAGCCTGGGTGCTGGAAAAACCCAATAAAGTGGCAACATTTAGCACTTTGAAGGTGCAAAACGCATACCAGGCATGTCTATACCAGCACTTCAACTATTCGGAAAAGCTTGCAACTTACCTGAAGAAATGTACGAATCCCCGGTGCGGGTGCCGTTTCCATTAAGTTGTGTTGAGAATCGTTGAGAATCACGCAAATAGCATGTCACTGGGACTCAATCCTTGTCTCTCTCTCTCTGTTGGGTGCTGAAACAAGGGACTTTGCGTGGGCAATGAATACGAAATCAAATGACAATTCATTTTGCGCACCGGGAGAATTTGTATCTGCTCCAAGTGTTTTGTTCATCAAGCAGTCCAGGTTTGTTCCATTGGTTATCTTCGTTCTGTCCAACCACAATAAACTTAAACAATAAAAATAGTATCACGTACCTTACCACCAGCCAGTTCTCTCAAGCTGTTTGCATGATATTGAAAAAATTGAATTTTATTGGGAACCTGTCTATTGTTCGGGTGAAATTTGATATTCGATAACATCTAGTCAAGAGTTTCAACAGTAATTCGAATCTCCCCCTGTTGTATATCGGGTAGTGGAACTACCTTGTGTTCTCAAATTTAATCGGTTACCTCATCACAAAACCAAATGTGAGGCTACGGACGTTATGTTTGATAGTACATAGGAAAGGATGTCAAATGGTAAAGTAGCGAGAACGTAAATAGGTGTCAATTACGGAGTCACAGCTGACGTGATGGTGATGTTTTACTGTGCATATCGTCTGGGGCAAAACTCTTTTCAAAATAATCAAACACTTGGTTACATTACTGAAAACATCAAAATCATAAAGTGTGTTTATCGAAGTGCGCGAACGAATATGTTTCCGAAAGGTTGGCAAATTTAACATTTGAAACATTGGGTCCCCTTTATCCAATTCGTTAGAACCGAAAGAAGACAAATACTGCGAGATGTTAACATTTCTTTTAATCTCTTCAGTCGCTACAACGTAAAACAATCTGGTATTTATAGAAGCAAGATTTGATAACTACAGTGGTGAAACGAACAATAGTTAGGGAAGCAGGGGAGGGGGTGGGTTGGGAAATCAGGTCCATGGCAGTCTAACTGATTGAGTAAGATACTTTTGTGCACACAATATTGGGTTACGTAACTTGATTAGCATCGCCTCGCTAAACGCCAAAATCCTGGGGTTCAGGTTACGTAATAATGGCTTGAACGACAATTGTGGGTCAACGATGTGTCCAGTTGTCATGAGATGTTTTGCGATTGATGACCCTGGATTTCTCTTATCGGTTTGACCTCTAAGATTTTGTTGCGTCATCGATTGTACCAACCACTTGGGAATGTGTTCAGACATCCGTTGTGCCAGAGGCCGATTCGTTCTGCCGATGTAAGTGTCACCGCAACTGCAGGTGAACTGGTAGACGATATGTGAAGCAGAATTGTTCGGCTGGTTCTGTTTTCGATTGTCTAAACGAAGTCCTCGTGTATACGGTATCAATCGAAGCTGTGCGGCAGGAAACGTTCGACACAGTGCCGCCTAACATTCAAAAGTAAATAGAAAAACTCCCAAAAATTTTCATCCAAACTCCCAAACGTGAGAACATTTTCTCCTGTGTATGAATGGTTTACACAACATAATTTCCATTTGAAACTCGCTCATCCCAATGGATGGAATTGAATGAAGGATAAAGTTTTATTTTCTATTTTGGAATGTTCATCTGATCGCAGATCTCAAATGATCCAAAAAATGAATAATAGTTTTACTGTTCTTCCTTGTGCTCAGCATGAATTACATCATGTGATTTTGATGAGAACGCTCGAATCATTACATGCAAGTAGCAATAAAGAATTCAATTGGATTCTCTGATTAATTTCGTTGTGTCCACAGCAAATGGAGCGTGAACAGAAAACATACTATACAGATCAACTTTCCAGTTCACGTTTGATTTACTCTGTTTACGAATAAAAATCACTGCTTGATCGAGAGCTGGATAGCACAAGGTGTTGGAATAAAGCAAAATAACTATCCAGTTACTTCATCACTGTTTTCCGTTTATGCGTATAAATCATCTGAGGATTTTGGTTCTCGGGTCTGAAATACTTTGACTAAAATTATATTCCCTAAGATATTTGACGGCCAAATCAACTGAGCTTTTATTTGGTTAATCAGTGCATGAACGAGGAAAGTCGTCAGTTTGTAACCGAAAAATGACAGAAAAGAGAAAACTTCGATAAATTGTCTGCAAACGATTGCTGGCATTTGCGAGATTGGTTCACGGTGATTTTCTACCGAAAACACGAAAAAAAAACAATTTTCAAGTAGGAATGTGTTGTTTACCAATCTAGAGGAAACGGAATAAGTGATGTTTTTTCTTATTCACACAAACAGCTCTTTATCCAATGGTGCAGAAACTCGAGTGTTTTACTCCTCTTATAAACGGTCTCAACTCAATCTGTTCAATTATGATGAATAAAATCTGAGGAAATTCAAGTTTTTCTTGATAGACATTCATTTGTCTATTTCACCGGGGTGAAGGTAAAAACAGACTTATTCCTGAAAGGAATAAATACAAAACATAGAACAGATTTCTCTCGGTAAAACGACAAATATGGTGTTGTGTTTCAAAATAAGGATTCCCGTCAGGGAACCAAAATGTCGCTCTTTATTGTAACCTGATATCTGCTTGAAAGTGATCAACGTTTCAGGCTGCACATTCTGCGTTATCCTGATTGAACACTGAGAAATATCGTTCGTCGATAAACAATAAACCCAGTAGTCGCACCGATCGATTTTTAACATGGGAACTTTAACCGTCATTTTGAAAAGAAATCAAAAATTTAACACATCCATATTTCGATTCTAACCGCATTTCAACAAACTCCTAAACAAATAGAAGCTGCTTCATCCGAACATTATCCTTGTTCACTGTCTCTTATTAGCACAGTTTACAAATCAGTTGCAGCTACACGTCTCCGAAGTTTATTGCTGATCCAAGGGATGAAACAGAATTCACCCACACCTGTCCTTCAGCCCCATGCAATAATACATGTACTCATTGTTCAATGATGATTTGTTTGGAAACTTCGTTTTGTCTGCTCCGTTACACAACAATTCTCCACTCGAAGCACATTGTTGTGTGCATCCCAAGACTCGTTAGGCACTC
>UZAN01047464.1:0-26382 GCA_900618425.1 Echinostoma caproni
CAGATATTCATTGCGTGTACTCATCCGTTTCACAGACAACTAATGTAACTAAATTTATAACTATTGTTCAGAATTGTTCTAAAAACTATATAAAACATGGAAAAAGTAAAGACGAAAACATTGAGTTTAAACAGGAAGAGGCGGGGGATCCAGTGTGTGTTGCAAGATATATGCTTTCTTTGGTCTTACCAATCGGGGAATATAAAAAACGTCCGGACGTTTGGTGTATTGCATGATGAGTGCGGACTAAAACGTTGTTTTTTTTTCGGCTTATGCCAAACAAGACAAGTCAGATCACGAAAGGTAACTGATTCTGGTCACGCAGAGGGCGTATGCGTGCGTATGTGTGTGTGGGGCGGGGGTGGGGCAGTCGGGCGGGAAGTTCCGACCGGAGTAACGTTGTTTCCGTAAACGCAAAGCTTTGCGTTCTGGATAGATTAAATCAACTCCATATCCAGATGAGATGAGATCTTAAATCATAGCCAAAGTTCAAATTCTTTCCAACTTTTGGCTTTTGACTTTTGAAGCATCCACCTTCAATAGGATACGATTTCGATCTGACCCAATGATTCAATCGAAATGTAAAGTCGCCAGATCAAATCAATCGATTGATCGATCGACCGACTTGAAAAATCTACCCTCGATGGTTGCTCATCATCACACTTTTCTCCTACCAGTCAAACAGTTTCACCATATGCTCTACCACACCGTTTAATAAATGACGTGTTGCAATCGAACAATCACTCTTCAATATTCAGGCAAAACACACGCATTTCTCAATATCTGCCTGTCTCGTTGGCCGGATACATCGGCTAATTTTTTCATGGAAATTAATTTTTGGACCAGATTATACTTGCTATCACAGAAAACGCTATCAGTCGGTCTTCGCTCACATTTGCGGTTTCAGGCAAGTTATTGATTTCGTTCCTTGTTTCAACCAGCGTTCCTATATTCTTGTTATATTTCTGTCTGAGGTGCAACTAGCGCTACTCCTTGTTCTACCACTTACTTTCTTCTGAAACAGAGTGGCTTCTACATTTATACAGATGATTTATCCCGGGTTCCAATATTTGATAATCACATCGTGCATTTCGCCTGATGTGGTGACAACTCATGTCATCATACCTCATCCACTTTTACATTTTCCATCGACCACAAAATAATATAAATTACTTCATGTTCAATTATTTGATCATATTTGTTGTTAATATCATGCTAGACTACCTCAATGTTCAAAGAAAACTTGTTGCCTATTTCAAAATTCAAAATAGCTACTTATGGTACCATGTGGTGATCGTACGACAAGTACGCACGCACTACGTTACAGCTTCCAGGTAACCATCTCGACGATACTGTCGTCGTCGGACAATCATCGAAACAGTTGAAAGAAAGTCTAGAAGAGCTCCTTAAACGTATGCGGTTCGCCGGATTCAAGCTGCGCTCCGAAAAAGGCCAATTTTTATTACGTTCACACAAATACCTGGGTTTCATCTTTGACGCAACTGGTCGCTGGCCAAATCCATAAAATATCCGCGCCAAATCGGAGCTACCCGAAGAGACGGATGTCAAATCCCTCTGGTCTTTCTTCGGACTTGTCAACTGCTACGGTGTGTTTCTACCCTTTCTGCACGAGGTGTGAGCGCCTCTCAACAATCTCCTCCGTCAGGATGTACCATTGGTTAATTCTCCCACCTACCAAGCCGCGGTCAACAAGTTGAAACGAATGCTGGCATCAAAACCACTGATGACACACTACGACCCAAGCCTGTCGATCACAGTCGCAGCGGATACATCCCAATTTGGCGTCCGAGCGGTCATCTTGCACACGTTCCCAGACGGATCTACCAAATTTATCGCTCACGCCTCTAGCACGCTTTCAGTCGTGGAGAACAACTACGGACAGGTGGAGAAGGAAGCGTGAAACATCTTGTTTATCGTGAAGAAGTTTCACAAATTCGTATATGGCAGACGTTTTACGCTCCTAACGGATCACAAGCCATTACTGTTGATATTCGGTTCAAAGAAATACACCTCAGAATACTCGACTAGCCGAATCCAACGCTGGGCCACAATATTACTGAGCTGCGATTCCGATATCGGATATCGACACACGGCAGATTTCGGAAAAAAGGATTGGTTATCCCGCCTCATTGAAAACCACCGAATAAACAACGAGAATAACGTGATAGCAGCTGTCCCATATCGAGGATGAAATTCAGCGCTAACAACCGACAGTATCAGAGATATCTCAGGCACCGCCTCAGGAATATATCGCACAAACAATCGAGATCTCGGACTCCAAAAGGTGATAAAATACGTCAACACCTCCTGGCCACGAAAGAGCACCTCCGGAGATTTCACTCACTTCATCCGACGTCGAAATTCCATCGTCAACGACTCCATGAGTTCTGATCATGTGGTTGTCTCCATGTCACTTCGCTTAGCTGTGCTCCGCCAATTCCACTCAGTACAACCCGGCTTGTCCAGAATGAAAGCTCTACCACGTGACTATGCATACTAACCAGCAATCGACGCTGACATAGAACAAACTGTTAGCCAGCGCTCTCGCGGCCGAGAAGTCACGAGACTCCCTACATGACAACCACCAACTATCTGTCCGATAGCGGAGGTAGCATCGTCTCGCACCCCCATCGAATAGGCCGGACCAATCCAAGGACGATGCCGCTCAGTCACTGTTGAAACCTTCTCCAAATGGCCAGAAGTGACTTCCGTGACAATCACTACCATTTGCACCCCTATCGCCGCACTCCAGCGACGTTTTGTACAATATGGCCTCCCTGTAGAAGTTGTGTCCAACAACGATCCGTGACTTCTGTAACCCCTTGAAAATCCAATAACCGTACTCGCCGCTGTATCACCCACAATCCAACGGTCAAGACGAAAGGTTCGTGGATACTTTCAAACGTGCATTTCAGAAGTTGCATGGGAAGGGGACCAGCGACGATGCCCTCAGCCATTGTTTTCTATTGTATCGTACCACTCCGAATCCATCGACATTTGGAGGAGTCTTGCCAACGGAACTGGGCCGGAAACTGAGAACTGTCCATAGAGCTATGATTCCGATGGTCCGCTAGTGCAAATCATTCGTTAGCCCCCAAAGGTGCCCTTACCAATGAATCTTGTGTCTACGAACTATGGTGCTGACCATTCTCATTGGGTGCAGACCACAATATTCCAACGCTGTGAAAGCAGACTGTATGATGTGAAAGTTGTAGGAAAGAAGTGAGTCCGACACCAAATCATCTCCGCCTCAGACATGAACCCAGCTCCAAGCACTTTCTAACGTCCGTGTCACTTCTACTGGACGTACTGATCGACAAGTTTGCTCTTCCAGTACTAAAACCAATCGAACCACTGGAACCCAACTGGAAAGCGAGACGCTCTGTACGGCTGCTCCAAGTGGACCCCAAAGTCAAGCGGGACGATTGAACGTCGCTGGGGGAAATGTCAAGTAAAAAGACAATTTTTACATAAAACTGTCCATTTTTCGCTTATTGTTAAATTTATTTAATAAAAACAATCTATATCCTTTTTTGGCGCGTTTTTCGCCCTTAACCGTCCAGCCCCAGCCGGCGGCCGCTGATTCGTCAATTCTGTCAATTTTCTCATTTTCTGCATCAATTTCAAGGTCTCTGTGTCCGGAGACCAGAACAGTATACATATATAAACATGAGTTTCCACTGTAATTCAGACTTGTTCTCGATGGGTAAATTATACGTTCGTTGCTCATCGTCTGTTTTTGCTTACGTAGCTGGGAGAAGACTATTGGTGCTCGTGGTGTGCAATCTGTGCTATGATTGTCCTTGTGGGGCCAGACGACTAGTGTGGCCGTTGAAGTACGTGTTCGTAGTGTTCAGACCTACGTCGTATCTCTGTGTGCGTTCGAGCTCTGTGATATCACGCACATCGTCTGTGAGTGTCCAATTTGTGTCAGTAGTGAGTGCCACTACAAATGTGTTGTGCTGTACTCCATCGATTTCCTTTACGGGTATACTGTGTCTCACGCCATCCTATGCTACAGCGTCACTGTTGGTTATCCTTGTTGTGCATGTTACTTATGACTGATCGTGAGCGACCAACGAACACAGCTTTCTGGCCATGGTACCCAATTATTCGGTTTTGACTTCTGCTTGAGTAGGCACGCTTCGCAGTTCCCAGTAGTTCGATCAACGTCTTCATCTAGGTCAGGTCACCAGCACATCTGTCGTGCCAACGACTTCATCTTCTCCACCCCTAAGTGGCCCTTGTGCAGAGCTTCCAGTAGTGCCTTAAGTAGGGAGGTGAGATGCTTGGTCGATCGTTACGGTATAGTATTCCATCAGGTTGTACACTGAGTTCTTCGCGATGCGTGCAAAATACTTGGAACCTCCGCGTCAGGTCTGGGCGCCATCCTTTGATAAGGCTTTTATGATCTCTGCATATTATCTTTTGGTACATTGACGTAACTCCTCGCGTGATACCGGGGCAGCTGTAGCAATTAAATGACACTTCTTAGCTGCCAACAATTTGGACCACTGGGAGAGAAAATCGGCTTGAGGAATCGTTTTACCTGGACGGTGTACTATGTCGTAGTCGTAGGCAGCCGCTTCAATGCTCCATCGCTGAATTATCGCCGCTGTCAGTTTGGAAATCAACTTTTGTGGACTGAACAGAAACTGCAGTGCTTAATGATCGCTTACAATGGTGAAACGCAGTCCAAACAGGTATTGGTGGAGGCGTCGGACAGCCCAGTATACGGCCAATGCTTCCTTCTGAATCTGCAAATATCCCCGTTCTGTAGTGTTCAATAAGTGAGAGATGCAGACAATCGGACAACCATCCTGTTCACGTACGGCACCAATGCCGAAATCTCATGCGTCTGTAATCAACGTTTGGTGTTTCGTCGGGGAAAGCGAGGCATTTACTGATCGTTACGTTATCTCCGAATGATTTTGCGCAGAATTTGTTCATATTTGTCCATCCATTTCTATTCTGTGGTCGACTGAGCAGCGAACAGCGGTTGAGCTTTCGTGGAGAAGTCAGGGATGAGTCGTGAATAGTACTGGAGACATCCCATGATGGATTTGAGTTGACGTTGGTCTCTCGGTAATTCGAGTTCAGTCAATGAACGAAAAATACCAGAATCAGAACGGTAGCCTTTTGCATCAACTGTGAAGCCCAAGAATTCCAATTCCGGAGAACTGAACATGCTTTTGGAGGCTCTAATCGACACATTCTTTTGCACGAAACATTCCAGTAATTTGAGGAGTCTATCGTCAGGCTCGGCCTTCGTTGTACCACAATGACACAATGACGTCGTCCTGATATGCTAACACATCATCGAGTCCACGAATGAAGTCATCAATAGCCGCCTGGAAGACGCCTGAAGATGTGTGGAGATCAAACGGTAGGAAGTTGCATTGATACAATCCCAACGGCGTGTTGATAGTGGTGAATTGCCTGCAGGCTGGAACGAGAGGAATTTGGAGGTATGCATCCGCTAAGTCGATCTCTGAGAAGCGCATGCTGCCATGTAAGCCTTTCATGAAATCTCCTGGTCCCATGGTGGTGGCCGCACAATTTCGCAACTGTGGGTTCAGGGTCAATCGATAGTCCCTGCAAAGTGCTGTCTTACCGTCTTTTTTGATTACGACCACAATTGGTGTTGCCCATGCTTTGATGTGACTCGAGTGATGATGCCGTCACGCTCCATTTTCTCATTGACTTTCAATACGCCCTCACGTTGGCCATACGGGATTACGCGCCGTTTCATAAAGATCGGATTACCGTGAACTTCCGATTTGGCCGGCTGCACGTTCATGCCTCCTGAATTGTTGAAACATTTCACGATCAAGCGCTGCAGATGCGTGTGCACATTGAGCGCAGTGCTGGTGTGGAGTGACACCGAGTGGTTCAACGCTCGAATGGCGGTTAGACCAAGTATGGAAGGACTGCTTTTAGCAATTTAGAACCGAATGGGAACAAGGCGTTTTCCGTGGAATGCACCATCAGTGAAACTTCACCCATCAATGGCAATTTGTGTCCAGTCACACCAAGGATTAGCAAAGATGTCGGACGGATTTCGGCTTGGGGACAGATTGGCCGAAGCACTGCAATAGAAATGATGGATTCCGTGCTCCCGGTATCAACAATGAATTTATGCTTTGTGCCCAACTGTAGTGTCCCATCTTTGTAAAGGAATTGGGCACGATGACTTTCGGGTCGTAGAGAGAGCAGAAGGCTTGTGATATTTTCAGCTGTTGGCTGTTCGAGATTGCAACGGGGCTGGTTGCACACTATTCGAATATGGCCAGTTTTCCTGCACGCATGACACTTGACATTTCGGAATCAACAATTGAAACGCAGATGGTAAGCTTTGCATGACAAAGATGGATTGACACGTTTATCGTTGCCAGGAGAGTCTTCTGCAGCTTCGGTGTGCTCTTGGTCATTGGAAATCGGTTCGGTCTTGTTTTCTGCAGTTGAAATAGTGTGACAGCGTCGCTGGAAGTGGCTTTCATCCGGTCATTTTGTTGCGCACAAATCTTGCGAGCATCGGAAAAAGGTAAATCCTTCTTCTCCAGCAGCTTCCGTTGGAGTGTCGGATTGTTGATGCCTTCTACTAGTCGGTCACACAGTTGTTCTTCCAACCGATCGCCACATTTGCAGTACGGTGCTTATTTGTTCAGTTCCAGAATAAAACACGACAGGGAACACACTCAACACGAATAAGCGAATTAAATTCAACCCTTTCGTGTGCCTGTGACTCAGTGGGTAGCACATGGTTAAGCAGCAACGACTTCAGGGATTCGTACGGTAGTTTATCCAGAACCTCGGGAAAAGCCAATCTTTTCAACAGGGTATAGAGGTCACGGCATCCCGCAGTGAGAAATAGACTGACTGGTTTTGTGCGCCACTTTTGTGAATACTGCAACACAATTCGAACCGTTCGGCTTACTCCTTGATCTCTGATGGACTGTCACGCAGATTCAGTTGTTCAATGGTTGGAAGTTCGATCGCGCGAAGCCAATTCACAGTAGTCTTAGTAATAGTACTTTTAGCATACAAAGCACGCGGAATACGAATCGCGGAGTTCCAATCCCAGAATACGAATCACGTATCAGAAATCACGGACGTCACGTATTCACCGGATCACACTGGTACTAGCACGATGGTATCCAATGCAACCGAGAGGCGAGGAAAAGGCCACAGGAGTAGTAGTTCGTTTATAGAAAGAAATTAGGGGGATTAAATAGTATGTACACTATAAGCTCATTGGTCATCTGGGCCTCTGTCAACCGTGTTCTAGTATTTCTGGCGTTGTTCAGCTTCTATCTGGGCTGGTGCAATCGGTCTATGGTATGTAGTCCAGAATCAGTGACACGTATGCGCTTTGCTGACGTCACCCATGAAGCGTGAGTGATCACCGTTGCCCTAAAACTGGATAGCGTCGCTTCGTGGTATGCACCATCTCTCATGCTGGGAATTTCACAGCGACACAACACATATAGGAGCAGATTATATTTGCTATCAAAGAAAACGCCATCATTTACATCGTGCGTTTCACCTCATGCGGTTACAACTCATCATACCCCATCCACTTTTACATTCTTCATCAATCACAAGATAATATAAATTACTTCATTTGTTTGACCAAAGTTGTTCGTAAATATCATGCTAAATGACCTCAGTGTTCACGGGAACCTTGCTGCATATTTCGAACTTCAAAATAGTGGAAAGTGGTACCATGTGGTGATCGTGCAAGGAGTACCCACGCACCACGTTACAGGTATTGACCAAACTCGCGCAACATCCAGGTAACCAATCAGGAAACGGATTTATCGACCAATCCTGTGGTCCCAAGTGGCACCAACCGGATTGACAGAATGCAAGAAGGCAACTAAATGAACCACATCGTTATCGATTGGACATTGAACAATAAACCAGTGATTGCTGGATATTGTGATATTTCTTCGAATGGTTTTCCGAATAGAATTAACTGCATCCACGGCTCGTGTTGGTTCTACCTAACTTTTCGCCATTATCCAGTGTTTTTTTAGTCCGATTCCGAGTTCGCGCTAATCGATTTCTATTTCTATTTCGAATACTACATACCATCTTTAAGTGGCCGATTCACTGGGCAAAGAAACTGAAAGATTTGCCTCCAATGATTCGCATCCCAATTCCGGGTTCTGATTGCGCGAAGAAATATGTGTGATCGCCCCACCCACGATCTCCCGTTTATCCTCAATCCCTCTCGAATAATCCTCTCTGCCAATTGCTTTATTTCCTATCAGTTCGACAATCCTAAGTGAAATCCCATTTGGTTTTCTGATCGATTTCTATCAAACTCCACCTATCGCGATTGGACGGTCGTTCCCAAGAAGACTGACTTCAGTGGACAAAGCCAATGTCTCTCAGGAGAGTAATTTGTGAACCGGCAATAAATGACCAAATGGTCATAAATCTGTTTGTCTGTTGCTTCCTTGTTTCCACCTCCACCTCCTTCTACATTTCCCTTTTTCTCATTCCCCTTCTTTTCACTTGCCCTCAGATATTCCCAAACCAACGTAAAGGAAGTTCCGTTGAAAAGTACATCCGCTTGACAAACTCAAGTCTCTTTTTGTCACGATCGCATACCACCGATGTTTTTTTGAAAAACTGCTCTCCACTTTCTACTTCAGTTCTGGATTGGTGGTAGTTAGGCGGTTAAACGTTGCTGGCATTGCCATGCTCAGGGTCCGAGGCTTGAACCCCGCCAGCAGCACGGAACTCGCAGATGCAGTTCCGGTAGCTCTTTGTTGCCCACCTGACTAAGGCACACCAACACACACACACACACACACACACCGAAAGCAATCCGTACCAGAACAAGATGGGATTAGTTCTGCCCTTTCATCTAACGCGTTTCCAGAAGCGGTCAAGCTATCTGATTTGGATAATCTCTCGTAGTTAAACCATCGCCACAATAGTCCATTCGATCGCTCACCAAAGCACTTTATGGCGCAGTGCCAACTAGTCAAGGATCGGAGTTGGGGTGTGTGCATTTGTAGGTGAATTCTAATTGAGTTCGCCTTAAATACATCCGATGGGTGATAAACACGAATGATCAGTTTAACTTTTCATCAATGCTTTTTACATATACTATCAAAAGAAATGAGTGTAGTGATTGTAGTAATTGTAGTAATACGCACGGAACTCGGAGCACGAACCACGCAATACAAATCACGGAATACGAATCAAGGATCAGTTATCAAGGGAGTGGATCACGTAAGTACCGGACCGCAGTTGTACTAGCACTCAACACGAGGAATGGTAGTTCGTTTTTTGGAAGAAACAAGGGCGATTAAATGATATGTACAGAAGAAGATCATTGGTTATCCAGGATTCCACCAATCGCATTGCAGTATTGCTTGCATCGTTCTGCTTCTGTCTGGGCTGTACTGTCTCGGATTGGCTGGCTAAATCTGCCTATGGTGTGTAGTCAGAAGCATGGACACGTACGCGTGTCACTTTTGAAATTTGCTTGATCGCAGGTGACCTAAAACTATAACGCGCCCTTTCATAGCAGGAGTGCACTAAACAGATATTTCACTAGAGTGAACAATATTGTGCATGTATCAAGGCAGGTGATCTGGATCCTCCTGTGAATATCACAGCAGGGCAAGTTTTAAGGGAGCTGAATGCTATCAACAGCAATAAAATTTCCGGTCCTGGCGGGTTATCTGCAGTGATCTTAAAATCATTTGCGAACGACCGGATCCGAGAGGTTTCGGTTTTATTCTCAGTACTACTTAAAACCTTTGAACGGATTATCCCTCCGAGATTCTTTTCTCTTCTGTTAATCTTTGTGGTTCTACTCAGTTCATCTATTGTGAACAGCAATCTATTGTAGACACTGTTTCCTGTCCCACACATTCTGTTTTACTCATTATCGACTGAAAATACAGTACTGTTCATTTCCGCTTTTTGAACTATAAAATCGCTCTTAACTCAGTTGAGGGAAACACCTCATTTAAACTACTACAGAAGAAAAATCTCACGCCACATCTGTTGAATCGGATGCATGACTATTTTTCTGACCGGCGGCAATTCACTTGTCTCATTGGTATTAGCTCTTTCACTGTCACTGTAAGCTACGATGTATTGCAGGGAGCAATTTTATCCCCTTTACATTTCATATTCACCACTAACCCCAACTGATACAATCTGATACAGGTTAAGTGTTTCTGCGTAACATACGATACACCTAGAAGTGAAAATCTCAAGTGTAATTGAAATTATACATTGTTTTGCATTCACAAGTGAACTCTGATCGTCAGAAGTGGAAACACAAACGTGGTGAAGATAATAAACCGCTCGTAAAACTAGGCCCTCATAACTATCACCAGTTTACTAACGCTGCAGCATGTCATAATTACCTTGGTCAAGGCTTAATTATTACGGGCTTTGTCAAGCTTCTTGGGAAACTGCGTTCTAAAGGGGATATTTTGTAAACAGTATCTTTGATCCTCGATCTGTTAATGTAGCCAAATCTCAAGAACAGAGTCCACTTCAAGTGGATACACGAAACGGGGCTTGTGAATGCAAAACAATGTATCGTTTGAGCTACATTTGAGATTTTGACTCACAGGAGTAGCGCATGTTACACAGAAATACTGAAACTGTACTTGATGGGTCAAACGGTTTGACGATCCGGTCACATCGGTTAAATCTTCTCCAATCAACATGTGTTGTAGCATGTAATCCTCACACCTTATTTCTTAACCAAGCCTTGCAACATCAACATTTGAAGAAAATAATTTTTTTCAACATCCATTAACTTTATAATATTCCGATACTTTTTGATCTGATTTGCCTAAAGCGGTGTGACTAAAGGTTGTGTGTTGAGGTTAAAGGATTGTGGGTTTTGGCCAAGACTTGGTGGGAAAACCTGTAGTTATTAAGTTTCATATAATTCAGTCCGTTTCACTCGCTGATAGACCAAAGCAAAATGACACCGTTTATTCGATGAAATTCAATCTGCAGTGGATAAATAAACCACATTCTTGACTTGACCTGATTCTATGCGCTTGCCACGAGTATTCTCGGAAAACCCCCGCGGTTCCTTTTTGTAAAAAAGAAATTGCACTTCCTCGTTTCTGTCCCCAACAGATGTTATAAAGATAAATGAAGAGGTTTTCTACTTTATATTTCAAATTAGATACTGCATATGTCTTATGAAACACATGAANGTGACAATAAATACACGGCAACTAACATATCGATTTGAGTTGATATTTTTGTGTTGACCAGCAATAATAGTGCTCTTTCTGGTTGCGTTACTTCATTAGTATGCGGAATTGACGGGTTGGGTTGGGGTGGGGGACAGTTTTCGCGTTCACTCGTGGTTTGTGATACTAACATTTGCTGGCAACTGTCGGATTATAGACTGAAATTTCATTGGGATATTTATTAAAATCTCTGCGTGAGGTATTATGCAATCAATGTTGCAATAATACTTATTATTTCCGGACGAAGTAAATATTAGTATGTCACAATTTCTGAAATTGTTTTTGAGTATAACGTATTCATTATTTCATACAAACTATCTGAGTGGAGTGTAAGAAAACCACTTACAAACATCTTTCGTGCATACAATCATCGATCGATATAAAAGGTTCCGATATCGTTTCGTCTATTCTGATAAACATTGGGCACAATACTCAATCTTCCATATACTTTATTATTATTGTTAGCAGTGGTTATTTGCTTAAGTCTTATATAAGCGAAACAACTCACCCTCATTCAGATCCGAAAAAAACGACTGAATTTCAATCCAAACGCACACACAACTTCACTGTCAAAACGTCTAAAAACAATGTTTCCGTGTCTCCGGGGGGACTATTTATTGCCGATTGGATACAACTGTGATGAAGTTTCTCCGACAGGCATTATGCGAATGAGCGCAAAAGGAAATTTGTAAGTATCAAAACTTTTCTCTCTATGTCTCTCTCTCTCCAAAAATCATAACTCATATTTGACGTAACAGACACACACGCGATCAGTGCTGGGAATAAATCGACCATAAATATACTTGCGTCCATTCATCAGATAGCTAGTTAGTGTTAGTTGCAGAAATCGCTTCCATACCAATAGACTGATAGGTAGACTGAATAAGGGAGTGATGACTGATTTGTTTTTTCTCCAAAAGTCACATTTCTGTGTGTGCAAACCTACGAATAAAAGTTTCGGTAGAACCGTTCTAAAGCTTTTGTTGTTATGGGCGTCAAATTCAGTCAAGGATCCTTTGACTGAACTGAGAGTTGTTCCCGAAAAAGAGGCGGGTTCAAATTATACGTTGAACCGCCCAATCGATAAAACTCATTCATGCGAAGCCTAGCTGAGATTGACAATTCCTGGTCCACGATTGACCAAATGTACGCACAATGTAGACTGATTTCTGTTTCACTGAATGCACTAATGGAGCCGAAATGAGGCACCAACATATCGTGGGTATTGAAGTCAGTAGCTCAGAGCTCTCATGTTTTAAGCGCTTTGGATACTCCTCTCAACTTCGGTTTAGGAATCTATCGTTTTGCGCGATCGATCTTTTCGTAAAACATTCCCACACACGCATAAGAACAAAATCAAAACGTAAAGAAATTTCTTTTCGATATATATATCGCTTTGTACATTTTCATATATGTTTGGATTAATCAGTATAATACAACAAGGCCTAAGTTGATGTTGAATGAATGTCTGTCTGTAAAATGTTTGGTTGACAACAAGCTATGCGATCACGATAACTGGATAGGGAAAAGCCGGATGACAATTTGCGAATTGGACACGATATGGAAGGTGCTAGTCAAGAATGAATAAAACAGATGTGAAAGTGTGCAAAAAAAGGCAGCAATTGAGGAGTGGGGGAAGGAGATAATAGAAAGTGACACAAAGAGCAATCGTTCTTTTGGTCATGGTAACAGCAAGGCTTGAATCAGATAACGCTGTTTACACAACTCGGGCTTCATAATCCTAATTGCTATAGATTCCGCAGTTGTTAGGATCTTGCGAGCTCGTGCCATGATCCAGCCCATGATAGCTGATCCTTGATTTGAGTTTCGTGATTCGTATTACGTGTTCCGTGTTCTGAGTTCTGTGCGTATTACTATTACTATCATTGCAAATCGGGGGCGCCTGATGGAGCTCCCTACTATCGAGCAACTGAGCCTGCAGGCAAGCCTATCTGATATTAACGAATGGGTAGAACGATTTGAACTGTGGTGCGGTATTCGCAACGGTGGTGCACAGAATCAATCACCCTTATTTCTTACTGCTGGTGACCGTGACCTCTACTCCCTATTGAAAACACCTGGCGTTCCCTGAGACTCCGGCTAAACTAAAGTCGTTGCTGCTCAACCAACTGCTGCTCACTGAGTTCCAGGCACACAAAGGGCCAAATTCAATTGCAGAATTCGTGCCGAGGATTTTTCCTGCAGTGATTTCGTCCTGCAGCTGAACAAACAGGCAACTATGGTGATCACGTGGAAGAACAAAAGTGTGACCGACTAGTAGCAGGAATCAATAATCTGACTCTTCACCCGAAGTTCCTGGAGAAGGATTTGACTCTTTCCAAGGCCCGCAAAATCCGTGAGCAACACGATGACCGGATGAAAGCTACTTCTAATGCTGCAGTCACATTAATTAAACCGCGGAAAACAAGACCGATAATGGCCAAGAGCACACCGAAGCCGCAGAAGACTCTCCTGGCAACGATAAACGTATCAATCCGTGTCTGTCATGTGGAGCTTTCCACTTGCGCTCCAATAGCCACTTCTGAAATGTCAAAATTCATGCATGCGGGAAAACTGGCCATATTCGGAGGGTGTGCAAACAGCTCCATTGCAATCTAGCACAGATATCGGTCGAACAAGAAACCAGCCCTGTGCTTTCCCTGCCAACGCAATATCAATATGTCCAATTGGTATACAAAGAAGTGACATGACATTCGGCCACGAAACATAAATTCGTTGTGGATGCCGGAAGAACGGAATCTATCATTTGTGTTTAAATGCTTCGATCCATCTGTCCGGAAGCACAAGTTCGTCAAACAACCATGAAAACTATTGGCATTTCGGGCCACAAATTCCCATTGGTGGGGAAGTGTTGTTATTGGCTCGATTAGGAACAAACTACTTCATTCCAATTCGATTTCTGATTACTGAGAGAATTGATTTCATTCTTGGTCTGAACACCTGACGGAAGTTGAACGAACCTGTGTCAATGCACTTCTGCACAGCACCGATTTTTCATGCCCAGTGGCGGAGGCCGACCACGAGTAGTCCCACTAACGTTGGAACTATGTGCGCACAATCCACTAAATCGAGAATTATTGGTCGCCTACATTTACGCACAGTATTACATTGCTCCTGCTCGCACGATGCAGCGAAGAATGTGGCAAGAACGGTGAAAATTGCTTTTCCATCGGCAAGCCAGAAGACGGTGTCACAATTTGAAGAACTGCTGAAAAATGTCCTACCAACGTGCGAGAATACCGTGCACCACAGCATCAAAGAAAGATCGGCGAAACCGCACACACCGCGAAGATTGCGATCATCAGTACAATGCGTTACGTTGACAAAAGATTCAGCAGAATACCAACACCAAACCGATGAAATACATTCAACAGAAGCTTTCAATGCGAACGGTGAATTCACTGATACTTCAACTTTAAGTACAAAGATCAGAAAAAAGCAATCCGGTGATCCTGACGTGCCTAGCACACTCGCCGTACAAAACTCAATTCCAAGAAGAGTTCAATTCAACGAGGTTCTTTAGAGGGAGGAGAGTGGTGGTCATCCTGACCTACGTGATGACGCCTACCCTGGAGCGGTGTATTACAGTTTCTGGACACCTGCGATCAATCACATTTGAAAGGTGACGTCAATGGCACGCGTACGGTTTCTGACTAGACGCCATAGGCAGATAGTGCCAGTTAATCCGTGCGTACCAGTTACGTGGGCCATTGCGTACTAGTGCCATTGCGGTCTAGTGTTTCCGTCATTCAGTCCGTAATAGCTGATCCTCGGTTCGTATTCTGTGATTCCTATTGCGTGGTTCGTGTTGCAAATTCCGTGCGTACAACAACAACAACAACAACAACAACAACAACTACTACTACTACTACTACTACTACTACTACGAACATTACAGATATTCTTACTTAATCCTTTGGTGTGATTCTTAGGTGCGATAAAGAAAATTGTGAATGCTGTTTCCGGGGTAATCCTTTGTCCACCGTCAACCAAATCGCAGAATGGAGCTGTTCAAGCTTCTAACTGTTCCTTTCGAAGAGCGACCGGAAAATGTTCAGATATTTTCTTGGACAGACGCCTCGTTGAGTGTCCGACATACCTAGTGCAACAAGTGCACGTGAACTAAAATAGAACAAAAGCTCGGGACTGGTGGGGCAATTTATCTTTAAGCTGTTGAACAATGAACGGTTTAGTTTTGGATGACAGTCTTAAATGCGCAGTGTATCGTCAGTAGTGAGGTATGTTTGAGTTGTACTCATTTGTGTGCACGTTATTTTTGTGCTTCGGTAATTGTCTTTTCCATTTCTAGGAGATTGACTTCTTTAGGATAACCAAGAAACAGACCTTTCCAGTAGATTTAGTTTCTGTCGATACTCTTCAGGTACACATACACACAAAGTTCTTTGTTCTCGGTAGGAATGAAAGGGATGGTGCTTATCTAACTGCAATCATAAAGGGATAGAAGCAGCATGCTTTAGAATACGCGCTTGGTTTTAGAAAATCAACTTTTTTCCTATTATTACTCAAACGTGTTTGATAGGTGATTCTGACTGGGAATTGTCAGCCGAAGTAAGTGATGGGACAATGAAATGCCTCTGAAAAATGAATCTAATTAAAAAGAATTGATCCAAGAAAAGTACAGAGTGACGGGAATTGCCACTGGACGTTGATTTCTATTCACCCAACAACGAGAATCAAATTGGATATTGATTGATTTTGTAATCAATAACTGTTCAATTAATGAAAATGGGGAAGCCATTGTGCAGATAGGGCTGATGAGTTTATCGCGGTGGGCGGAAATTGAGTTAGCACGATACATTGGATAGTCGTTATTTGAATCTGCCTGGTTGTGTTGACTGCGGAATAATCTAGCTAAACACATCCAGGCCGGTGTGAAATCACCCAAGTTGATAATGAATACAACATTAGCTGCTAAGGACTTTGTCCTCAGCTAAAAAGGTTGGACAAGTCCTTTTTCCAGTGTGTACATGTTAAATGTTTTGTCGGGGAAACAGTCGATATTTGTCATCAAATTGCATGTGCATTACTGTTCTTAGCTCATCGTGAATAGCGAAGAGTAACATAACCAGAGGAGAATGATTGTCACCAAGACTTTGCTTCATGGTACTCATAACAAATCACGAGTTCCTCTTAAATAAGACAGTCTGAAGCAGCAAAACCCGATGATTTCGCCGTGTTCTGTACGCAACTCGTTGGGAATTGGCAAGTTTCACACAGTTCTTTATTGAACCTCTAACGAACCAGATTGATTGATGGACTGTAAGAATTGTAGACAACTTTGATTTTGGACGCACAAATATTCCGAATTACGATTTTTATTATATGGATAAATTACAAAAATGGAGCTTAGTGAATCCCATTGAGTCTCTGTACACACACTGGGTTCGGTTGATAGTACAATTAAATAGAAAATTATGATGTTCACTCACGCATGTTGAGCGGTTAGGTGTAGCTGAATGCATTATCGATCCGTGACTTGAATGATCGATGGCTGGAGCGCAAAAGCTTGGGGTGGGCGAGAGTTCCAGGTGTAATATACTCTGAGGCTGTAAGAGTGATGCATGCGGTCTCACAGACGCTTTTGGAGCGAAAATTTAATTGGATCTGTCCTAAAATGACTACTCCTGGATAGCGTTGGTGGTTAGTTTGATGTAGCATTTGATATACAAGGATAATGTCTTCCCGTAATCCACGGTATTCAGATGAATAGAGCCCAAGGGTTTGTAGTTTTAGATTTAAACCTTTGGACAATTTTCGTTGCTGTTGTTCTCAGTAGAAACTCGAATAGTTTTCGAGTAGGAATGAGCTACTGTAAATTCGCTCTGAATTTGAAAAAAAATATTTGTTCAGTAAACCTTTACCAATATATTTCAGATGCCGGCGCATAGTTTTAAAACTGTTACTTCTTTTTGGATATTGTATAGTAATATACATTGGTCAAATTCGTTTGTAATTAGGGAGAAATAGCAACTTGTACTGACAAATGCGCCTGTCTGTTTGATTGTGTCTGTCTGTCTGTCTGTCTGTCTGTCTGTCTGTCTGTCTGTCTGTCTGTCTGTCTGTCTGTCTGGGATATATTTTATCTTGTTGCAGTAACTTTTTGGTGGATTTATGTTATTGATTTAACAAAATGTACACCGTTCCCTTACCAGAAATGTCTTCGATTGCGTAATCTAAGCAGTACGCTTGGGAGAAGATTCACTGTGATGTAGTAGCACGCGACTGAGCGGATTCAATTTCGCAGATACATTTACCAGCCGCTATGTTTGCACATGGTTCTGGATGAACAATACAGTTGAGATAAACTACCTACTGAAATAAGTGGATTGAATATCGTGGATTAAGCGTAGTGACAGTCATTTTACGCACCAGTGGATTAAAATAATTCTTTCTCGTTCGATAAAAATGTTGAAGATTGCCCCCGTGATCGATAATATGTGTTTAACTCTTATGAACAATACATGCAATGAAATGAATTTCAAATATCCTCGATTATATTGCGGTAGTTATTCATGCTGTTAGAATTTATAGTAGCACAATGATTCTTGTTTGTTTTACGTGAATTGCTTGTCAAAGAACAGCTCGTCAAGAAGACCACGTCTCAGGATGAGAGTAACATACTTTGGGAAATTAGTTGGGGAACACCGCGATTGCTTAGGTGAGCCCGAAATACGATAATACAGTCGTAATGTGAGTCACTATGAAAGATGAATAGGACAAAAGTTTATAATTATAAAATCAATACGTGGTCAGCCGGATCAAGGGTTCATTGGGAAATGATGTCCGATCCACATGACTGGGGAATAGGATTATAACCATGTTTACTGCTGAATATCTGTTTGCAAAATCCCGATTCCAATCTGTATTGTATTTGCTAGTAACCGGTTTTTGTAATATTGAATCCCTTTTTCATGGGCTAGAAAACTCCAAGTTTTTTCATAATTATTTGGGCTCTGAATCACAGCTTTGTGTGCGTATCTATATATTTCACACTCGTTTAGATCCAGAATGTGTACCAAATAAATGATAGCTCAACAAACTTTATAAAAAAGAAAAGATTCCATGATTGGCATGTGCACTGAATACTGCCAGTTTTCTCAGGTCAAGGCAGGTGGATTTTTATAAGGAATCTACAACCGGAGCCTTCGGCTAGTCAAAGCTTGACCCGCAAGGCAGTTGGGCGGTTTGCGAAAACCGCAATCTATTGGAGACCGGTGTCCTGTACATCGCATCATACGTCCATTGGACGGTGTCAGACGTCCAAGGTACTCAATACACCTCGATGACCAATTGAGCCGATGACAACTTCCACGACCAGATGTGGGTGTGTACAGTTCGCGGCGGGTTTCGAATCAGGTTTCCGAACGAACTCCCCGAAAAGAACTGGCAGTGGTTCAACGGCTCGGTTATAGAACCGGATATTGACTTCTCGTCGTCCCACCATGGTGGTAAGACATCTCCGTCAAGAGAAGGCGGTGAGTAGGGTTTCCTTAACACAAGCTGTTTGAAACGACTGGTCTTCTGNGGTTTCCCAGCCACAACCCGATACACCCGATTGCGTGACCAATATAGGGCCGCCGGTAAATACTGCTTTTTGATCGAAGACTGTGAAACCACGAAGTCACGTTTTACTGCTGAAATAAAGGCTCTAATTTTAAGCATCTGAAAACATGACAAAAGAGAGACCGGGTAGGTTTGAGTATTTGACAAAAAAGAACAGTTCGGCGGTCGAACTCGAATCGTGCACAATCATCGGTACAGATCACCCTTTTTGACCCCTCTGGAATTGCTGAGTGTACCATGTTTTCGCAAAATCCCTGAGTTCACCTCAGGCAACTTCTCTAATGTCGACCGTACAGTGCTGTACACCAAATGCATCAAAAAGGGTTAACATAGTAGGAGGAAGAACCGATTGCAGATTGAACTACTTCCGTGAATATGATGAGAAATTGTCGTGTCCGAATAACTGTCAGTTTAGTGCGTGGTATGGCGACTGACGGCATCCGACAAAATGCCGCGTCCTGATTGTAAGTGAAAGTCATTGAAAGATCACGGTTGATGATTAACTGCTTGACACTGCTTGGAGTGGGAGATGTGCTATTCACTGGGGTATTTAATGTGACCCAGTTTTTCGATTACCAGGTTGAGTGACTGGCTGATTCGATTTAATTATTCTCCAGATTTTTACTGAAAGTTTAGGAGTATAGGAAATTTTACCAGGGTTTTCTAATGCCTATCGTGCCAACGTGTGAACTTCAGAGACTCGCGTCTCTTGTCAAGGTTTATATCAAATCGATTTTGTTCGTGCTGAATTGTCCTCTTTTGGTGTGGTTTATTTTTCTACTGACTGGGGGATTCGACCGCCTGGATAACAATTTGTTCCGCTTAAAGATATCATAATGTGATTTTGTGCACAAATGTAGCTTGTGGTTAAGAGAGACTGTTCAAGTCAGTCTATTTTCTCTAGAGGTCTTTTGCAAAAATAACTGGTAACTATGAGCTCACAGTTTTACAAGGTATGCTTACACCATTTTTCTATATAACTGACGACTTCTCAAACGGTAACTTCTATTCTCTGCCAGAGATGCAGTGAATTCTGCAGTCGCATATATACGAGGGCTGAGCGAAAAGTTTCCGAATGCACAACAATTTTATTTATTAGTCAAGAATAAGCATCACATTTTATTGAAGTATTCTTCACTGACATCCATGCACACAGTTCCACGCGCTCAAACCATTTGGTGAAACAGGTCAACAATGCCGAGTGCGGGTAACCCTTCGACCAGTTCAGTAAAGGCCTCTACAGCTGCAGAAGTTCGTGACTCGTACCGGATTCCACGCATCATACATACAGCTGCTGCTACTGCTGCTTTAAACCACATTTGCAGTCGAGCTAAGTCATCATCCTCCAGTGTGAAATCGAGTGAGCTTCATCCGAGTGAGCTCCACCGCGTACAGCGGTCACCCTCGTGTGACTTGTGAGCTGTGCTCTCGGCTGTTGTGATATGTGGTTTTGTGTGTGAGTTGCACTCATNTTCACGTTTACCTTGCCCGGCCATCTGCACCTTGTACTCGTAGTGTACTGCTTAGCCGGAACTGTTTTGCTCAGCTCTCATAAATATTATATATATATATACATTATATATAATTTTGCAAAAGGTATATTCAAAAGTTTGTACTTATCGATTTGCGCGCCGTTCTACATGATAGCACTAGTGGCTAGTGCAAAATAGATGTAACATTTCAATCGTCATGCCCCAGTCTTGATGTTTACCTTTTACACGGTCCTTTGCTCTTGTCCGACCTCGACGAAATTGGTCACATGCTTGCTTAATTCAGTTACATCTGGTGAACTTGTCTAACCGGATATTCGCATCCGCGAGCAGACCGATGACCGTATGACGAACAACAGATTAGTAGACAAAAGAGGCATTTCCATTTTTTGTAAGATTCAGGTTTCCTCGGAAAATGGAGAACTTCAAAAAGTCTTGGGGCTGTGAAACGGGAACAGGTTACGATAAGGCGATGTATTCGCATTTTCTTCCCGGTTCAGAGAATGTGAATGAAATAAGTGAATATATGATTGGAGTGGATGATGCTTAGCGCATAGAGAGACGTATGATAACTCTGCTCCGCTAACTTTTTTCGGGTCCCATTCACCGAAGATTTCTCTTGCTATTGTCTAAATGTCCGGATACTGAATTCCGATCCGATATAAAATTCCTGATTGTACTATATCATGTAAACTCAAAATGAGAAACGGTCAGATCAGGTGCTCCGGGGTGGTGTAGTGGGAAGCATGCTTGCGCTCTACTTGTCAGGTCCCGGGTTCGATCCCCGGTTGAATGGATATATTCACGCATCACTCATGAAACCCAAGCAGTTTGAAACAGCCGTCCAGTGCTTCACGGCTTTTCAGCTTCCGCGGTGAATTCGTCATATAATCTTGATTACAAATCCGGGAAGTTACATTGCATTTCTATCTTCAGTCGGCAACCATTAACACAATTTGAGTTAAAAACCCCAAAGATTACCATCTAGTAAAAACTTTATTGCGCACGAATACTTCGCAGTACTTGTTTTGATATCCTAACATGAAATGATTTTTGTTGTGTTAGTGTTAGTGGAGTTGCTGTCTGATTCAAATTGCCTCGAAAAGCCACGAAGAACGAAGTCGCAGTTCTACACCCCACCATATTTACTTTACTGTTAAGTTCATTTGCCAACATCAAACTTCTTCCGTTTTTTCTAGTTTCATGTTGACAATTACTTATAGATATTTTTTCCATCTGATCATTCCGCATGCCCATCCTGATAACGAAGAAAGAGATACGTCATTCTATTATTGATTTTGTTTTAACCAACAATCAAATTATTATTTTCAATGACCAGGTTACTTCCGATACCAATACAGAACAAAGCAAATCAATAAAAATATAAATCCCATTGAGTTAGTTGTCATCTCAGTAGCCCACATTAACAGGCTGCGTGTAATACTGAATAACCCGGCATTTAAGGTGAAATTGCTCACGTCAACTTAGTGTTCACTTTCTTACTTAGCCCAATATATTTTATCGATCATTGAAAACCAAGGATCTCAAATATATATGATGACCGTAAATAATTCTAAAATACTGATTCTGTTCAAATATATTGATCCGATTGTGTATGGTATTTGCATTTTGAGTTAATTTGAATGAACTAAATGAGATCCAGGGACAAATGAGCAGTTAAGCTACTCAACCATATGGTAAAACGTGAGACTGACCGGCACATCAACTTCAATAGCAATATCTTAATTTTTATGGGCCCTACCGAGGTAGGATGCGAACGTTAAAAAGGGAAACTTGCTCAGTGTAGTTGGCAAGGGGCAGATCGATGAACAGATTTTCATTCTGTTATCTTTTTCCAAAATCCGTCCGGTGTCGTGTAGGTCAAGCGTACTTCTGGCACGATTGGTTGACAACACTGGTCAGTCAAATTTTCATTATATTTGCGCATAAATAATTCATTCGGCCTTCATCGATTTATACCCACCAAATCCAGTCTTCTTTTTTACTTATGAAATAAGTTCAAAAGACGATGATTTCATGTAGTTTACTGCGTTCCCAAGTGAATTTTGGCACCTAATTAACCGATACAATCAATCGTTCTACACTCCACTTTAGGTGAGTACGAGACAGGCTATGGGAACTGCTGAGATACGAGTCTGAATTTGTAACAAATCTCAAAATGCACCAAGCGAATTCCATACCCGTTTTGCCAGGATACATCATTTAATTGACATGTACTGTTCCTAAAGTAATTTTCTTTCCAGAAAAAAATTAATTCCATGGGAGTTTCAATTGCGTTTATACTCAATACGCATCGACTTTTGGTTGCAAAAAGATTGCTTGAAATAAACAACAATATTGTTCTGTGCGTGTGTGTGTGTGCGAGCGCCTTACACTTGAATAGTTAACAATAAACAATGAGTCATTGCATTATTGATTCAATTTAAAAACATGCCAAATGCTAATAATGGGAAAGATGCTAGTTAGGAAAGAATGAATTACGTTGGAACATGGGAACGGGGGAACTCAATTGAATTAATTCATCCAGGTGAGGGAGATAAAATTCAAATAATACACAATAGTACATCCTTTAACTACAAAAGTATCCTGTGATACACGTTATTGTGTTGTTTGACATGTATATCTGTCATTCTTTTTCGATCTTTGACACGTTTTCTTATCAAACTTTAGTCAAAACCCGCAATGATTTGACCAAGAATCGTAGTCCTTTAGCCGCGACGTACAAACTAGAGTCACGTCACAGTAGGTGAGTCAAACCCAAAGGTAACTGAAAATTCTAAATTCAACGGCTGGTGGAAGAACTGATTTTCTATAAATTTTGATGTTGTAAAGCTTGGTTAAGAAGTAAAATGTCGGGGTCGCACACTGCACCACCTGTTGACTGGCGAAGGTTTAATCGATGTGCCCGTATCGTCAAACCATTTGGCATATCTAGAACAGTTTCAGTGTTTCCGTATAACATGCGATACTCTTGTGCGTAAAAGCCTGAAATGTAATACAAACGGTACATTGTTTTACATTCACAAGCACTGAAGGAAGCGAGACCACAAAATTTGGTGGCTTACTGTTCCGTTGCTATTCTATTTAATGTAAACTCCGTTCTTAACAGACCGAGGTATAAGAAACACTTTTCACAAACATGTACCCTCATTACTATCATCAGTTTGTTAGCGCTGCTACATTTTACATAATTAGTACGGTCGAGGCTCAACAATTACGGGTTTTCACAAACGTTTGGCGAGAAAACGTACACAAAAGCGGGTGGCCAAAGAACTATGGGTTGGATGTAAAGCCTGGTGGGAAAAGATGGAGAAGAGAACGCAAGTGATGAATTGACATACTTCATGTTGCTTTTAGATGCGGATGTTGAGTTTGAAAACCTGCACACTCAGCTACCGGATAGGATTTGTCCATCTCAGCTGAAAGCGGAACAATTTGAGTCTATTGTGGTGAACACTCAACCAAAATCAGAAAGCTAACTCATCGGCAAAAAGTGTTAGTAACGGAACAATGTAAAAAGCGATCAGGACAGTTAACTCAAGAGTTGTCAAAGCAAAACCAAATTAGGGACCCGATATTTTCCTACTTAAAGAATCAAACCAAATTGGGCGCAGGTTCGAACAATTATTGCGAAGAAAGTTCGGTCGTAATCTAAATTGATTGTTCAAAGCAAGAAAAGATCGTATTTGCAGAATGAGACAATTCTGTCAACAACTGGCCTAACCCATGCTGTATTGCAGGTAGCAGGGCTTCCTCGTACTATGCGTTTAAATTACAATGCTATGAATCAGTTCAATTTTCTGAGCTCAAAGCCTGGTGATGCGTCCTTCAACAGATAGTGAAAATTCAAGGCAAAATTTAAGGCTCACACACCCGCAAACGTAAATGGAATTTCTACTTTGTCCAATGTGATGTAAGCGGTTCTTGTCTGTTCCGCACAATCTATTTCACAGAGGCTGACTGCTCACAAAGCGTGTTGCATACAGTAGGAAGAATTTGTTAGGAACGAAAAGCCGACTCACATCCCCCCCCACAGTGAACTGAATCTGTATCCGTGTCGAAATCAACATACTAAAATGTTACAGTGACGTGTGGAAACAAATTCAGTTGAACCAAACCCGGCACAAATCATGACCACATACTGCAAAATTCGTCTGAATGACCAATAATAATAATAACAACAACAACTACGACTACTACTGCTACTACTACTACTACTACTACTACTACGTTTACAAGACCATAATCAAGAACATTAAAGGTTGATTGACATGAAAAATATCCACTTTCATGTAGTAACTAAACAATCACAATAATGATGCTAACTCCAGTTTGTTTCACATTAATTCGATGGAAACAATTATGTTATTATGAAGTCCTCAAGGGGAGCACGACAATTCGGCAAACTAGAAGCACAGTTGAGCGATTTTAATAACCAGACTCGAGAATAATATGGGCATCGATCCATCCCAGCGGAATTCTCGAAAAATTAACTCCTCTACCTGCAGTGCCTTCGAGATTGTGCCAGTCAATGCAAGAGGATTGAATGTGCTGATTTTTCATTCAACTTCATTTGTTTGACAAAAAGCATTAGAGGTTGAAAGAAGTAATCTAGTTGATCACGTGTTGTCACTCCCCATTACGGTTAAATCGATCTTCCTTTCTCTCTCTGTCTCTCTCTCTGAAAATCAATCCCTTTATCAGAGATGTTGCAAACATGAAACGAACTGTGTGTGACCAACATACATATGTTTTAGGTGGATCCTTTGGCCATGACAATGAGCATGTTGTGCACAATAGACGCCTTATTCTTCCAATTCTCATTTGAGCTACTCTCACCGGTCACTTTTATCAGATTGTGTTACTATGGTGATCTTGGCCTATGAGATGACTCAAACCGCGAGCGACACGTTACAGTTTTCGGACAACTGTGAGCAATCAAGCTTCCCTGGTGACGTCAGCAAAGCACGTACGTGCCACAGCTTCTGGATTGTACCAACCAATCAGAAACCGTGTGGCCCAGGCCGAAGCTGATCAATGTCAGAGAAACTAGGAGAGGCAGAGGCCTGGATGATCAATGCGCTTGTTTTGTACATATTATTTAATCTCCCTTATTTCTTTCAATACATGAACTACTATTCCTGCGGCGTTTTCCTCGCGTCTTGGTTACTTGGGATACTGCGTTCAAGTACCAGTGTGATCCAGTGCTTACTCCTCGTCAGTGATTGCTAATCCGTAATTCGTATTTTTTGTTTAGTGCTACTATTGCTGCAAAACACTACAGTTATCTAACTGCTAACCTGCTTCACCGGATATGACGACCGGTTTCCAACAATGTCTTTCTATACACGGATTCACTGCTCAAATTTTCTCTGAGATAAATCGATTGGGCTGTGGCAAAAGTGTATTCCACCGGGGTGGTTAGTAAACCGCTGGCCTCCTATGAGGCATACAATCAATCCTCCTGTCAAGTTCAAGTCTGCCGAAATGCTCTCCGCGAGAAATCCGGTGAACAGCAGAACGATGGAATTGCATCACGCGTACCACCACGACGAGACTGCACCTTGACGTGGTGTGATGGCTTGCGCGCCTCAGTGACCCTGCGAGCTATACAGGATGGCTTCTCACAACCGTAGATCCAATCATGCTTGGAAGGTCAACGGGTAGAGACCAGAGGAAGACCAGTCTCACAAGCCAGCTGCTTGGGCACCCCCTGGCTTCTTTCTTCTATCAACACTGGCCACGGGAGAGGCCATTCCAGCAAATAAACACGGTGAGGGGCAGTTTACCGGTCAAAAAACCCCCGCTAGACGTACGTAGGAGGGGGGTACCTGGGGCTTCTTCTCGACAGTGGGAGAAGTCTTCGCACTTCATTGGACAGCCACTGCCCGCCTAAGCTGGGCAGCCCCCAGCCAATAAGGTGCTGTCCCGTCCACGTTCCGCTTGTCTCATTGGGTGCATGAGGCTGAGGGCGCATCCCGAAAAGCGGACCG
>UZAN01047465.1:0-26382 GCA_900618425.1 Echinostoma caproni
GTGGGGGAGTACTCATACTGGTTAGGAAGGATATCCAACAAGTTCGGTTGGATATTCAAGTTTGCGCGAGCAACATACAAAGGTGCTCAGTCACCATCGCCGCCGAGAAGCACAAAAACAACATAACGTCGATTCCTGATTCTTGGCGTCCAGTGACCATTATTCCGATTCCCAAATCCACGTCCTCAACTGTTCTTGCAAAACGGTTTGGTCCTATCGCTTTGACCTCAGCGGCTCTAAAGGTAACTGAAAAAGCCATCCTGAGTTGGTTGCAGTCAGACACCACAATTCCCCATGACCCCCGTCAGTTTCTATATAAACCGAACAGGTCTACATTGGGCGCCGTATCCACTCTAGTGCATTTTTTCTACAAGGCATTGAACCATTCGGTCAAGTCTGTCCGGTGTGTTTATCTTGACTATTCGTCTGCGTTTGATTCTGTTTCCCGGTCATCCCTTCTTTTCAAACTTGAATCTTTTGGCACTCCAAAACAGCTGCTCTCATGGCTTGCTGACTACTTTACACAGATGGTTCAGTGCACCAAATTAGGAAGGAAGACATCAAAACATCTTGTTAATAATTCTGGTGTTCTTCAAGGTGCTGCTCTATCTCCTTATCTTTTTTCTGCCTTTATTAGTGATCTTTCGGTCCACTCCCTGCGCACATCCAAAAGTATGCTGATGATGTAGTTTTGTCTCAAACAATTTATTCTCCCTCGGACTTTCATTCTTTTAATAATAATAATGATAAGTATATATTTCACGGATACCCGTGAAGCATGCATAGGTACGATCAAATGTACAACATATTCATCCTTATATGGGAAGCCGGAAATGAAAACTTTGAAGGTCGCATTGAACATAATTATAAATGGAACACAAAGTGGACAAGGTATTGGACAAGGTATCTCACATCCAACAGTTTTCTGACCAATCTGGTCTCAGTCTTAACAAATCTAAGTGCGTAGAGTGTATCTTCAGTCTTTCTCGCTCCTCATTTCCAACGGACTCTGCTATTCTTAACGATAAACGTGTATCTAGAATGACCTCAGTGAAGTACCTGGGTGTCACCATCAACAGCAATCTTCATTGGTCTACACACATTTACAACTGTGTGGGAAAACTGAGACGCCTATCTTTTCAGTTACGCAAACTCAGAGGCAATTCTGAACCCCACAATTAGTCCTGTCATCTTTCGTTCATCAATCTGTTTTACTCATTCTACTCTATTGCTCCCCTGTAGTATTTCCCGGTCTTTTAAAACCATATTTCAAAATAATTTGTCCTGGTTTGATGATCATCAGTCGTGCATAATTAATTCCGATCGAATCAGTAATAACTCATTGTAACTCATTGATGGCCACATCAACTCATGTGTTAAATTTGCCCATAAGATTCTAGGTGATCCACTGCACCCTGATCTAGCGTCTGGTCGTTCCCATCCGTCCACACACTGCTCTTTTCAGCATCTACCTTCTCGCATAAACATTTATAAAATATCCCTTTACCCTACCTGGCCCGACTGCTAATCAAAAGAACAGGTCTAAGATGAACTACGCCAAACGTTTTTTTACATGAAACAAACATCAGCGACATTCTTTAATTTTCACTTCATTTCATCATTATTATTAATATTATTAATAATATTATGATTATTATTGCATTCCGTTTGACAAACTGTGTACATTTTTAACCGAAAAGTAAGCGTACACGCTTGCACAAGTTACACAAATACAAAATACAAGCTGCCAACCAAGTGGTTGTCTAAGAACTAAGCAAAACATACCTTCTTTATTTTAGTTTAACCACTTACATAACCCATACCTCAGCAAACAAATAAAATATTTTACACTCAGTGCAATAGTTGAAGGTCATTTGTGATTGCATTTCACTATGACGAAATTATTTTAAAGTTAAGTTTTTAATAATTTGAGCTGACTATCGTTCGGACTTCACCTTCACGTACAATCCTCAGTTCGTCGATTCAACCATACACTCGGAATTGGCAATTTGATTCAGTCATGGCCTGAGATGGTTGGCGCAGTGATAACGCACACGCCTTCCATGCGATGGGTCCGGAGTTCAAATCCCAGACGGAACGGTGGATATGCACTACTGATGAGCTCTAATATGAGCGAAGGTCGAGTCTAGTGCCTCCGAGTGTATGGTTGAATCGATGAACTGAGAATTATGCTTGAAGGTAAAGTTCGAAGGATAGTCAGCTCAAATTATTAAAAACCAATTATCACACACCACTACTCACAAGTAACTGTGAGTTAAAACATGAAAAGTCAAGTTTGTTCTTACTCAATCGAGAAATATGAAAGTTAAGCAATGTTTCACAATGACCATAACGTTTCCTGGAAATATAAGACCTGTACATGTATAAATGTATATAAGTTCATTTGTGTCATATCAGCTCTGTAGTGATGATGTCCTTGGGTGTGGGGCTCTACTTAGATCACTGACCCCTGATCCGATCAGGACAATTCGGTTAGTTCTTGAATCAATTTATTTCCTGTCTTGAATGATAAACTGTGATCCATTGGGATCCCTTGCGCAGAATCTTCAATTTGAAAAACACGAGAAATGCGTTAAACAAATATACTGAATTAGCAAACAGGATAGTACGCTGTCAAAAATTCTAATTTGATTGAGTTACCAATGAAACTCCCTAGTAAACGCCTTAGTACTCATGAAATGGTCTCTTTAACAAACCAGTGTCACTTCACAACCGCAAATGAGCAATAACACTGTGATGTAAATTAATTCTGACGTTATTCATAAGAGCTGATACAAGATTTTTGAAATTTATCTTCTATTCATTAGTGCCCTATACAAGAGTAATTTCATGGAGGATTCCTTTAATCACCTACTAGGCTGTCAAACCAGAACCACAATGGTCTCTTATGGGGTGAATTAGGAGCTTATGGAATTTGAAAGCCTAAAGGGAATCAAAGTGTGCATACTGCCTTAAATTTGTTCAGTTTTAAAATAAAATAAATCAGTTGATACTCCGTAAATGTCGGAGGTGTTAATTGTTCCATCCCACTATGAATGCGTCCAAAGTACTACGCAGATGTTGTTCAGAAACAAACGAAGGAACGTTTGGTCGTATACGTCTCCAGCTGTCGTTGATTCTTATAATGGGGATGGAGCCATTTCATTTATGATAAAAGGGTATCACCATAAAATACACTGGTTTCAACAAATACGGTCTACTTCATAAGATTTGGTTAGTAATGGATACAGTCAAAATTCAAGTTAGAATAATATTTTACGATTTGATCGAGAAGAGAAAACGATAGATCCAGGCTTTTGCTTCTACTGGTGACATTTGTTGTTTTACTTATGTACTTAGGATACCAGTTAACACACAACGGCGATGCAGGTTGTTATCCGACACTTGAAGCATTGAGAGTTAAACTATTAGGAGAATCTCATTGTGTGGAATAGCCTCCTTTTCATTTAGGAAATTAACATACTATTTAAGAAAACTGAAAGGAGAAACAATTGTATTTGCTTCTTATGTAATATATTCATGAGTTTTGATCTCTATCATCAGATGAACCACTCAAGTGCTTTCTGTTAAGATGAACACTCACAAATCGTGAATTTGAGCAAACTATTTGTAAGTCAGTTCTTTCCCCCTCTACATGAAAAAGGTATCCTATTTTTTTCTGAATTCGCACCTTAACTGTGGTCGTGATTCAATCGGAAAACGTATCAGTTTGGCCGAATTGGATGCAAGTGACATCGATTTATGAGGAAACCAAAGGCATTTTAGTGCTTAAAAATAATTTTTTGACACTTAAAAAGAGAAATACTCTACTCGTGTTATTAGGTTCTACTCACACTTGCCAATTGTCTGTTTGTTGTGCGCATATTGAAACAGTTGATGGATTTCCATAGAATCTCGGAGTGAATTATGGGATTCATTATTTTTACCACAGAGGAGACAGAGACTATCGAGCTATTCAATCACGGACCACAAGGCTTTTGTGAAACTACTAACCAACTGCTTCGTTCCGTTTATCGCCGTATGCTCCCTTTTGCATGCTGATCTACCAATAAACGACTTTCCTCGGAGGGATACTTACCTTGAAGAATTATACACTACCAGTGAAAGGAGAGTACTGTATAATCCTGCTGAAATGGATACCACATTTCGGAGCGACGTATACGACGTCTCCCAACGGGCGTGGTTGACGAACTGAGTTGCCCGCTGAGAAGTGTGTCAAACACATCCTGGATTAGGAGGTGAGCGGTGGCAATCAGCTAATTTTGATGCACACAAATAGTTTGGCTTTTCTAAGCAGTATAGTTGCTTGTTGGTAAAAAACGATCAACTTATCCTATTTCCACCAGGTATATTGTACAGCGATTTCCAACGATAATACAGTGGAATTGAGGTGAATAGCATCAGAGTGTGAATAGGTTAAATAAAAAACGACAGCAAAGTTCAAGCAGAAATACGATAGTGGCAGATTAAAACGAATAACTGAACTAATTCATGAGGTGTTCAAACAAACCTGAAATAATTGATGCCCGATTTGCTAAAAAGCGAGCAAGAAAAGAGAGGATACTGTTTCTGTATGTGATAATGTATGCGGGAAGCAGCCTATAATGGGAGCCGGTGTGGGGATTTAATAAGTTTGTTGTGCATGCAGTGATTCATCAAGACGTTGAATGAGAATGCGACGGTCAAGCGAACGAAAAGCGTTGGCTTAGTCAAGAAAAATAGGACAAACAGTTCCAGCACTCTTATCAAGAACTGAGGCCACAGAATGGATAACATACGTCACATTTGAAAGGGAGTTTTTATAAGCAAACTGAAGAGGATCAAAAACAGCAGAGAGAGAGTATTCAAAAGGTGCAACAGCACTCTTTCGAAGACTTTCAACAAGGCTGAGGTACATGCAATCGGGATTGTTTCTGAGGCCAAACACAAATTAATCAACTCTGCAACGGGTGGTTCAAAGTGTTCGGCACAGGTTTTCAAAAAGTAGAAGCTAATGTGTCCAGTCTGTGGGTCTTGTTTGACTTATTTTGCTTCAAAATGTTGTGAACCTCAACCGGAGTAACAGGGTCAGTGTTTTCTGGGGAATTGAAAACGGATGATATAGAATTGGACATAAAGGAGGCAGAAAATTGTCGGTTTAATTCTTCTACGTCAGGACAGGAGCTCCCACATGTGCCCCAGAGTTACTTCAACGCCGACCACATCTCGCGATAGTTGTGGTTGCCCAGAATGGTCTCGAAATACATCCGATTCAAGCGCTGAATCTCTGCCTTAATTATGATCGAGAGTCGTTTAACATCGTTGCGCCTGCCATTTGTATATGCCTTCTCCTTATTACGTCGAAGGCGTTTTAGGAGAGGCGATGAGAATCTGTTGGTACGAATATATGTTGTCTCGATCGGGCAACTCAAATCAAAACAGAAATTAAGGTCGCCGGTCAGATGTTCTCATCTGGAAGAATTATTGGAATTAGAGAAGACAGAACAGTCGGTTAAGGAAGTCATATTTTGGAGTCGAGATAAGTTATCATGGGTGAAATTCCTCCTTCGTATTGTTCGGGATGCTACCTCTGCTTGTTGACGATGAAACATTTTATCATAGATTTTTGGGTGCAAAAGAAGAGGTAACCGGCATAGTAACAAGGATCCACTTTCCAATACTCCAGGTCGGGACTGGGGATCCATATAAAATAAGATATAAGACAACCGAAAGACGGACGTAATATTATTGTTAAAACCAGCGAAATAAATTATTATGGAAGTTGAATAATGGTGGCGAAGTGCTACATATTCTGGCCCAAAATACGCCTGGGACTTAAAGTTATTGCTGTGTTTTTATATTAAATGAGATAAAATAGACATAATCTGTGGGGAAACTGATGTTTTGATAAAACGGTTTCCAGAATATCGATTCTTTGCACAAGTCGATTTCATAATTCGGATTATAATTACTTTTGGAAAATGAACAACTTGAGAGGCACTGCATCATCCGGAACTCGTAAGTTATTTTGCGATATATTGGTAGTGATCTTTTGGACAGGACTAGTGTGAGGATCGAATGCATTTCGAATACGTGTCCGTTGCATTGAAGCCTCAAACACGATACCTATCTGAGAATCTCCTTAATCAGGCATGCATGGCCATCGGGCGAAAGTTACTTATAAATAGGATGAATTGCCTAAAAACTATGCCCTTTTTACTGAAAAGACCAACATGAAACAAAAATGATATACATAGCTTAGCTAATGAACGTTTGTTTTCAACGATTAGTAAATACAAGTTATTTTAGTTAAAAACCCAACTATAGAACATAATCTAGATATGCCAAAAGTTGATTCAAACAGTTCAAGTTAAATATTTTCTTACTAAAAGTAATCTAAACTTTGCATGTTACTATCAAGAAGAATGTAAATCGAGAGGATTTCAGATGGGATTCGGTATTTTGGTGCATAAAGTGAGTTGTACCGGATCATTTCGACGTGCAGTCTTTGGACCTTTTGATTGCAATCTTGAAAACCTGAAACTGTAAAACCCGGAGAAAATTTCTCGAGGAAACCAATTCATTTTCCGTGGACTAAAATTAACAAACACCAGTCACGGATTAGTCAGAGTGTTTCTATTCATTGATCAGCAAGAATTGTGAACAATATTCAGATGATTACCATGCAGATTGTTCATCAGATCACGTATCTCTCCATCTGAAAAGCTTCTCGATACGTAAGTTGACTAGATCAGCTATCATTCCTGAACGGTGTTTGTATAAACTGGGCCAAAGAAAATAGTGACTATCTTGAGAACCTCAATGACACCAGTGATCTAGCATGAATTTGTGTCCAGATTGGTGGTTCCAAATTGGGATATCTCAACTTTGACACCCTCTTTAGTACATGAGTCCGCATTAGGCTTTAGTCGAAACATGTTATTCTTGAGCCTCGGCCGTCATAATTATGTTAAATGTTCCAGCTCTAATAAGCTGATGATAATGACCGGGGTGCATTTTTGTGAACGCCATTTGTTATCCTTGGCCCTTTAATTTATCTATGTCTAAAGAACGGAGTTCAGTTTGAATACAGATACTGAAGGTTACCTTTTTGTAGTATCCATTTTTGATATATTTTGGGGCTTGTAAATGCAAAAGAATGTAACGTTTGTGTTACATTTGAGATTTTTACTCACAGGAAGCTGTTGGAGATGTGTCAAATGGTTTGACGATACATGCACATCGGTTAAATCTTCTCCAATCATCATGTGGTTCAGCATGCGACCGCCACATCTCATGTATTAATCAATCTTCTCAACATCGACCTTGGAAGAAAATATAATTTTGCAACAATCCGATATGAGTTGATCTAACTCACCTAGAACAGAATACTAACATTTGTCCGTCAAGGCTAAAGGACTCCGCGTCGTCGCTTAAGTATTGCGCGTTGGGGCTGATAGATTATGTGTTGAGGCTAAAGAACAGATTTTTTTGCCCAAGCTTGATGGAAAAATTTCCTTAGTCTCGCTGGCATTTGGTGGATAGGCCACATCTTTGGAATATACCCATGGAGTTGTGTTTAAACCTGAGACACAGACAACTTGTGCCAGCATTAAGAGGTTTAAATTTGCCAGCCTCAGATATAGCGCAACAGAACTATCGTATTCAAACTTCAGGATGTAACCGTTCATACTAACTACTTGAAGTTGTTTCAGGTAATAATGTTACGTAGACATCTATTTCCATGATCGTAAACCAGACCAACGTCTTTGACTCATTTCCCAATGGAATATGTGAATTGAACTGAACATATTTGCTAAATTAGCTTTTTCTAATACTCAATGAACAACAATTTCCATTTTCATGATTTAATTAGATTTTATTTTGCATTTAACTCACAGTTACTTGTGAGTAGTGATATGGGAGAATTGAAATTTATTGTTTTGAACAGAGTTCGGACTTCCTCACGCACAATCCTCAGTTCATCGATTCAAGCATACACTCGGAGGCACTAGACTCCAGTTTCTCTCTTATTAGAGCTCACCAGTAGTGCATATCCGCCGTCCTGTCTGGGATCTGCACTGAGGACCCATCGCATGGAAGGTAGTGCGGTACCACTATCAGGACTTGGTGGGAGGCTTTCGGTTGAAGTTACTTCGCTGCTGTCGGGCCAAATGAAGTAACTGTCACTAGAGACGAGTCCTGAACAAATAGGAATAGGTAATTTTGTTCAGCCAGTATGACGTGTTTGGCACAGTGGTAACGTACACGCCTTCCATGCGATGGGTTCTGAGTTCAGATCCCAGACGGGACAGTGGATATGCACTACTGATGAGCTCTAATAAGAGCGAAGGTCGAGTCTAGTGCTTCCGAGTGTATGGTTGAATCGATGAACTGAGGATTGTGCTTGAAGGTAAAGTCCGAAGGATAGTCAGTTCAACTTGACAGATTTTCAAAAGAGGCCTTTTTATTCATGCAGCTTTGATAACCTTCTAATCAAATGTTGGACATCGTATTAAGTTATTTGAATAGTCTGGATAAGAATAGACTATTTTTAATTAAGGTTTTCTCAACTGAGCATGTGATTGGATCAAACGGATGGGGTAAATTAGTGTTGCTTATATAAGATGATAATTAGAAATGATAAATTTCATAGGTAAGAGATTGAAGCTAAAATGGTCGGATTCTCTCCTCGATGGGAAAATGGGTGATAGGGTAGTGTTACCCGTTTGTAGGTTCACGTCGACTAGGCTGATAAATTTGCAATGAGGATGCCACTAGTCGAGATCATTTGACGCTAACTTAGCCAATTAGTGCATACCGAAATCCCCAGCGAAAGTCAAAAATGCTTTACAATGAGTGAAACGTCTGTCGCGTATTTTTTACCAGCTAGTATCTGTCATCAGTATCATCACCTATCACCAATACCGTCGTCTTGGTCTACGATTCACATGTTTTCTCACTTACCTGCAGTTGACATTCTGAGCTTGGGCGTTTGTGATAGCTTTCTGGCTTAAAATCAATAATTTTTGTAACTCTAAGGGAAAAACAACTGAGCTCGAAATCCTAGGAAACAGCCAGTCTCTGTCAAGTGCCAGTGTTGGTTGTCAAAAGGTAATCATCTTTATTTCACTAGCCTTTGCGTTTCATCGGAATTTGATTGGATGAGGCACATAAAATAGTAATGTCATTACAAAGGTTGTCCCATTATAACTGTGTACCCTGCGAAATACAAGCTGATATTAACCTTCTCATGAGATATTTTNAATAAAAAGGCTGGTAGATCGACGTCGTCTTTTTATCCATCGGATATCCTCTTCCTATATACTGCGGTCAAAAATGCACATGAAAGGGCTAGAGGCACTACTTACGGATAATCGTGAATGTGCATTGAAAAATTCTTAAATTGTTCATCAAGAAGTTTCTCCGTTATTCTATAGCCAGTTACCTGCCGAGAATCCCAAAGTATCCATGTTTTGACTCGGAGGTTGGAGCGAGCAACCTGAATTATATAGATATTCTTTCGAGAGGATATTAACGAGTAATCCGTATCATATAAACAAACAAATATCTTTGACCCCTAACAAAATATTACAGGGTATACCTAAGGATAAAATAAAGTTGACGGGATCACAAAAATAAATGCACGAAAATGTTGCTTGAGTTCGATTTAAATCTGACATAAGGATGCCGCGAACGACGTTTGCCGAGTTAACCGTGCGTCCTGATTCGAAACTCATCAAACGGCATGATGGGTCGAGGCTCGATTAAGGGGGGCACATTTTCGGTGTAAGAACCTTCCACATTTCCCGCATCCAGAAAGAAACCAACAACAAAGATCGCACAACCACGAGGGGCACTTGCTCGTCCGAAACCGGCACGTCTTGTTCCCTTCCAAATCATTTGCGAAAATCGAGCTAAAATGGGCACGGGTTAGGACAGAAGAGGAAACTCGACTTACTGAATATTTATTTTGATGTCTGTAAGAACAGAAAATTGGTCTAGCTTTATAAAGATAAATGGTGTCAATGTGATGAAACTGCAATCAAGAAGTTCCAAAGGTCAAAAAGCTAACTACGGTCATGTCGCACGAGCTCATTTCAGTATACGTGCCTCAAAATATTCATTTTTTCACTATACAAAGAGACCGACATTCTCAAAATACAACAGTGCATGTTGAAGAATGAAGAATGCTCTATAGAAACGGCTACTTACATGACAATCTCCTAAACAATGTTGCATTACCCTCAAACGTTTTGTTACATATTGCGGTTTGCTCCAAGAAGTTAGTGATTTTAGTAAGATAATGGGAAGCAGTCTTCAACGTTATTAAATTTATCGCATTTTGATTTAACTTCGTTCAGTATACTACAATCTCAATGAGGTTATCCAAAGTGCAGCGTTCTCAATACACTAAGATTGTGATTTTGATGGAAATCTGACACAATTTCTGAAAATATTAGTATAACTGCAACCCTGTTCTTTTGTAATCTTTACTGAATATCGGATGATGACGTGTGTTACTTGCGGAGCTGCTCTCATGTGAGCGGGTTTATTTTGCTGTTTACAATGAATGACTATTCGACAAAAGTAACCAAATAAAATGTAATAAATCATAAATAAATGCGAGTCATTGTAACTGAATCATTGACTGCCTCCTACCTGTGAATACATCTTTGTTGATAATATCTGAGTTGGCATCCTTTTAGAAACATTAGAAGTAAACGGTTGAACACATATAAAAGTAGTTTTTGCTTTTTAAACTTTCCTCTCTCATTCACCAGCATTTATTCTGAACTTCCGCTTTTTGATGTTCTGCTGTTCCTACATTTAAACCATTCTCCCTCTTCAAAAAAGACAAATACATGATTCCACAACTTTACAATTTCGTTCACAAGTCTAACTTCTTGGCTGAGCGTTTGTAGTGCGGCTTTATATTCATATTTTAGCCAATTTCGACAATCATGTCTAACTGCCCTTTTGAAATTTTAATTCAAACAACACTCAATGAAAAATAAGTATGTTGTTTTAGAAACAGTTGACGCAAACCACCAAGATTATTGTTAGATAAAAATCAATTTACATAACATGAAGCGTATGCATGCAACAGTTTTTGATATTGGCCTTGCGTTCGCATTTACACAATGAAACATCCTATTGTAAGTTGAGGCAACTTGCGGAATAAAACCAGAGGCAAAACGTTCCAATAAAGGATCCATTATATGAGGAACTAGGGCCATCAAAAATCACCGATATTTGGGCATGACACTGAAAACATAATAATTCATACTAGATGAGGATTGTAGAGTCTGAGCTAAAATGTGATGCGAAGACAGTCTAAAATAATTTCCGTATTACACACAAATGTGCCAGAGATATGAGGAACAAGACAAGACGTAAAAACTATCCGATCCAACTTCGTACGTCTCTCCATGAAATCAAGAAGAAAAAAGAACAAATCTCTTTGCTCTGATGAAACTGTGCACGCAATTTGAAAAAGTGAACTCTAATGTTAAGATTTGGACAAACTCCCAAATTTGGTCGACAAAGTTTTGCTTGAGAATAGAACGAATCGCTGGTTGACTAAAATATATCACGAGTCCTAATCGATTCTAATTGGACGATATCGCCACCGTTGAAAACAATGTAGGCCGAATTTTGAAGGAAGATATCATTATTGGAGTGTGTGGAAACTAGGATGAGCGTACGCATAATTATTAAACTTCGGAAAGTACGTTGGAGGAGTCATTCAAAATCATGTGCAGTAATTAAGGTCAGAATAAAAATACTCATTCACTGAATAAATTGCTAATTTATAACCTAGAACAATATGCGAAGTGGTGTTTTCGTAAAAAGAATGAAAGCAAGACAAGGTTGCTGGTTGAGTTACTACATCGTGGTATCAAGATGGCCTCAAACGAAACTTTGTGAGTTGCGTATCGAGCTGCCTCAACCCATAAAACGCAGTCCAACTGAAAACTTTAGCCACAGTGACGGTTATCACTACTAGCCCATTGCGCTCGCACTTATACAAACAAATCAAATGTTTTTGTCGATCGGATGGTTATAATCAAGGGTGCAAAACACGGAGAACAATGAGCAAGTCAATGCGATCGTAAGCTGAACTGTTACGCTAAAAAAACTGACCTACATCCGTAAGTTGTACCTAGTGCATGTTGCTGCTCTCGATTATAACCCGAAATAGGACATGCAATTCAACCAATGTCTAAAGATCAGCACAGTATCCTTTTAAATGGTTTGCGAAAGGATACACATGAACCACTCGATGCTGAGTCTACATCACTGCAATCCCTGCAATCGGAATTTCTAAGAATCATAATTAGGCACCTTGAAAAAAGAGCATCTGAAAATACCTTCAGTCGTACAAGGAACGAGTTGTTCAGCGAAACGTGTAGATTGTGATAACTTCAGCGATGATTTTAAAAACACGCTGCAAATGCATTTGAACAACCACGTCACGTAATGAAAACAAATTTAGCATCACAAAGATCATTTGCTATCAGAGAAACGCTATCAGATTAATCGTAACTATGAAATGAGATAAGATGAGTTAATTGAATGGAGTAGTTCGATGAAACATTTATTCACCTCAGTATAACTATTTTGTTATAATAATAGGGAAAGTTTCCAATGAAAAACTACTTGAATGTTAACCAGAGATATGATGCTTATTTCAGGCCTTGAAAACAAATAACCTTTTGGAACAACCCTCAAAATAGATCAGTTAAGGAGGAATCTTTGTTTAAACATTTGGAGTTTGGCTTTCCGTTTACTATTTGTTTGTCAGAGTGACGTTGATCGCATTGTTCTCTAATCCAGTGAGAGAATGACTAGCTTCTGAGCAAACATGATAGACAAATCTGAAGCAACTATACTCTCTGTAAATAGGTCAACGGTTTTCTTACTAACAGTGTTCAAGGAAGTGTTTTGATTGAGATTTTTCGGAACGATATCGAATAAATGACGGGAGTCCATGGGGATTATACCGGCTGGTGAACCGAAGGATTGCTGATTTTAGCTGAAACTTGGCACGTTTGTCATGGCACAGTTAAACTGCACTTTGTTGTCAGACAGTGTTCCCGAAAGTTCTTATCGGCCTTTTGATAACTTTGTTATGTAAAGTTAGAAAATCCAAAGACTGTTCTTTTTGCATATCAACGACAAATTACAGACGTTAGTTTGTTAGACTGATTTTGTTCCCAATAGATACCATTATATTACTTTTTAAAATGTGACTGAAATCAATATGAAACGTAACAATGGATTTATTAGTCAAAACCATTTGCAGAAGAAGGGTTACACATAGGTTTAAGATAATAATTATCATTCCTCCTGCCGCTGAATTATTAAAACACAGTAAATCGAATACACTTAACTTAATTAAATGGATTCTTCATATTCACTTCTTTTTGTTTAAATCATTGAATACTAAGAGTGCAATTTGTTTATATTTATACCGATGCATCAGATTCTTCCGGACACCCAAATGGTAATATTTAAAAAAAAACCAATTTATTCACTGTTGGTTTTGAGGTAGCAATCGATGTACAATAAAGATCTACAGTTTTATTCACATATCGTGCTTGTGGTAGTTAAAATCTGAGGCGTTTTATTTTAATTTTTAGGTATCTGATCATTTTCGGGGTCTCGGTGATTCTGATACCCAGGTATGCATGCATATAGAAAGTGAAGACATGGAGAGAGTCAGACAATTTTTATGGTAACTTTTAAATGGAGACTGAGATCTGTAGTCAAAAATGAACACAGCTTTAATTGATGAATACAAAAGTAAATTCCCGATGAAAAATTGTAAGGCTCTTCCTCAGTTAATGCATTTTGTGACCTAAGCGTGGCTAAGCGTAATCACCCTATTGGAAAAAGATTCACTGTAAGGTACTTTCATAAATATTCTGATGCTTTACATATCTGTTTCAACGAGAATACAAGCGTATAATGGCAAACACTGATAAATGATTCAATCCACGAGATCGAATAAACAATGATATCGATCGAGGGTTCACGTAATAGTTTTTCATAGTGTGACTTTCTCGATTGAAAATGTATAGTTTGATAAGCAAAAGACGTGATCAGAAGATGTATGGTCTACCATATAACAAATGTTTGAGGTTCGACATCTATCAATAATACTGCGTACATCAATAAAGGGGTTCACTTGTAGTATACCGATTTTTTGAAAGTTTGAAATAATTTCTTTTTGATTCACTTGTTAAGGTGCCCGTTTCTGTCATTTCAAACGCCAATCACACCAAGCAATTCCAAAATGAATCTATTTGACTAAATATAAAAATACCACTTAGCCTGTCAGAGTTACAGGATAGAGACTACAATAAGTAATCAAAAATTCTTCCCTTTGTAAGGAGTTTGAATAAGATTAGTAAGAAAACGTACTTTTAAACAGTTCGCATTCTTATGTTCCGATATTTCCGTAAGCATGTAATTAATGTGAGTTAAGGGTGGTAGGTTACATTTGCTACATTAAAAATGGGTTGAATTTGCTACTTTACAAGCGTTATTCAACCCTTAAGTCGGTACCGAGACGAGAAAAGTTATCCAATGATGACTACGCTCGGGGTATCAGTGAATCGGCATAAATACAACAGCATGTTGCATTTGAAACGAGCCTACAGAATTCCCATAAGCAAACAGGATAATTACTGGAACTATCCGACAGACATTGCGCATTTTCCGTTGTTACAAAAGTAAATCCATCAATCCACTTCAACAAGCACTGCTTGATGCGTGCAAACTACTCATAAGCGTGAGTAGTATCTTAAAACATTAGTATCAGCAAGTAGAAGACGGTTAATTTAATTTTTTCCGATTTCTTCATATTTATGGTGCTGGGTTTCACCAATCCAACTAACTGTTTATCATATGTCAGTAGTACTCTTATAGAATTCATCTTTACAAGAAAATAAAAATTTTAAGTTTCAGTTTTAACTGACTTACTCATGTGACTAAAATGTCAAGCGAGAAATGGGGCTTAAAACCTGTAGTGAAGATAGATATTTCCGTTGATCCTAAGGAAAATTTGACAGTGAACTGTTTGATGGGATACGGAAAACGGGTCTTTTGAGCAGTGGTACCGCGATCGCTATTTTACTGACCATCACTACCAAAAGTGCGTAAATGCAGGTTCAAAAATGGTTCTGGCATCGCTGTAGGCTGCTTTTGACTCTTCAACGTAGACTTAGATAACATTTTATGTTTTGTTGTTATGCTTTCCGTGTTGATGCTCATTTATTATAGCTACATTCAAATTTTCATGGTTACAAGGTTCTTGTCTGCTTCTCTATCCGCGTGTCGGGGAGGCGCCCGACAGAGAACAGGTTTGTTGGTAGTACCCTTCAAAGAACCTTCCGACTTCGAGTGATTACCTGTTCTCCAACCGCAAAAATTATTATGCTCTCCATAAAATTATTTTCAAGGAAATGTTTCACACCATGTGGACTACACTGAAAATCACCCCATTCCCTTCTGGCACCAGCAGAATGTGGTACGACGACGACGATACGCGCAATCGATGTCCTCTCTTGATAAGAACAAGAACAACAATAGGATACATTTTTATTTTTATTTGCATCTTTGCACAAACCAGCTGCTTTGTGTAAACGTAGTGAAGTACAAAGATGGAGGTGGATTGTTGTGTTTATGGAACTTTAACAGATAACATTCAGAAAATGACGACTTTAATCATATAATTACAATCACATTAACCTATGCAGTATCCTCGGACCTTCACTGATATTTGGATTCCTCGGAGATGACAAGCAGCTAGAGAGAACTTTCTTTACTCGGTGACCTTGATCCTTCAGAAAATGCATAATTAACAGATTTTTAGCCACTAAATATGAACTCAGTGAGTAGAAATGAGGTGGGAATTGGGAGTACCTCAACCCGAGTACATTACTTTTTGGCTAAGATTTGCGAATTTTATGCCTCATACAGCTGCTGTAGCGCTCAGGCAAATCCAAAAGGTAACTTACTTCCTACATCTCACAAAAATACATGCCAACAGTGACTGTTATGAACTTCTGCAACTCATTTTATACTTCATGCAATTACTAAAGCTTTTATAAACGTGAGAGCCCGCGAAATTTGTTTGCAGTAGACACGATGCTTCCAATATATTATGCTGTCACTTATCATACAACGGCCCGGATCGGTAATTGAGCAAATAACTAAATTCCTGGGAATCACGGTTCAAAACGAAAATAGTTCTATCCGAATTCATCAATGCGAATTTTGTTTTTGTAAGCTTAAAATGAAAATCAGCTATAGTAGCAAGGGGATTCAGTCTGTTAAGTGTATGGTTTACGCAAACTCTGGTTACCTAGGACGGAAAATATGCACAACGTACTCCAAGTGGTGTGCATTTTCGTCCATCTGCTTATACGGTCCCACCCTTTTATGACAGCCTCGAGCGATCTCATTTATTGGGCATTAATAAATACTTTAGTTTAATTTAAAGAAAAACAAATCAGCCTTTTGCATTACTTCCTGGGACAAACGGCTATTGAAGCAATCGCTTCACAACTCTTCAAGGCAATGCTGAGATATACTACGGTTCAACATTTTGAGAACAACTTGAATCTTCTAGAACCGCGATTTTCCATCAAATAGTAGTTCTGCGCAATAAATGAGTCGAAGATTTTGGATAGGGGTGAGGTAAGCAAGAGCAAGTCCCAAAGTGGTCTTGCAGGGATTCAGGATGCCAAAAAAGAATGATACTTCCGTGCCGAAGTTTGGTTGTGACAAAAGTTTACTTCGAAATAAGGATATAATTTTTCAAGCTCGGTAAATCTGGGGATGCTTAGGATTCCTTTCACGTAATCTGTAACCGATAGAATCGGATAGTTCAATTTTATGATAAGTTTAAGATTGCATATTTTTACTGAGATTATATAAATGACCTAAATAGAAGTTGCTATGGATAACTTCTTTAATATGGTTCACTATAATGGTAAACAGTTGAGTGCATTCAGAGGTTTATTTTTATCACAGAGGACTGTCAAAAGTAGGCTCAATATATAGTTAGTTCTTTTAGCAGATGTGCACAAATAACAAGAATTTAGTACAAATCGGAAAAGGAAGCTTTTCTGACAAATTTTTATAAGGAAAAGAAATGATACCAAGAGAAATATATTGATAAAAATGTTTGTGACACAAGTGATCCAAAGCAGACGATCCACTAGAGATCATATTCATCTTAGAGTTAAAGATTTCCAGGAAGTGTTTCTGATAGTTTAACAAATGCATTGAATAAATTTAGACTAACATTAACCAGTTAACAGGATACATTGTTATATGTTATTTTTGAACACTTTTGAGAATACCATGATCACGTTTAAATCCGAGTCAGTTTCAGTTTTTATAACCATTAACCATACACTTTTGTGAGCCGGTTTTAGTTGCTGTCTTTTGGTCATCCATTTGGATGTAAGAGCAGGATGAAGCTTGGAATGTTGAAAGTAGAGTCCCAGGGAAGATTGAGAATTCATATATACTGGGGTTGCAAGAATAATTGGTAGATGCACGAGCGCCACAATTTGGGACACCCAGACATATCACGTAATGTCTCTAACCAGCTCCATAGATTACGCTCGTTCGGACACGTGCTGCGCAAATCACCAAATAGGATACCACGGCAAGAGATTTTCGCCGAGACAGGTATTGTATGGAAAAAGGTCAAGGGCGGAACTCGAACGTGTTTTTTTCAAACCTCACGGCAAAATTATTTTACTAGTGCTTTCATAACAATACATTTATCCCAGGGTCGGTGTTGATGACTGTGTTGCCAGAGTGATCGACGAAAAACGGGTGATTTTTCAGAGGACTTAAAACTGATCCTGACTTGTTAGATATCGGAACCTTGCATTTTATGTTCAATATGTATACTTCGCAGTTAATTCTGAGTGAGGACATAGATTCTCTCATGCAGACGCGGTAACGTATATGCCATAGAGCATATGAGCCAATGCTGCTAGTGAATGTTTTAGTCAGTTTGCTTGGCGACAGTTTCCTTGATCGGCTTGAAATCACAACTTTCAGTATGATTCTGTTTCTTGAACCAGGAAGACAACCATGTCGATATCACGTTCATAACGGGCTGTCCAGGGAGTGGTCAACTAAGGGTGACACAATGCTGCGGAATTCATTACCGAATAAAACATGCCTGCACAATTCAGTGGATTGAGTGGCAGATCCTACCCGGCAATCTGCCTGTAAGCTTATTGTTTCCTCAGTCGTACGCATCCCAAACCAAAGCTATAAGCCTCCGAAGTACACCAGACTGATGGTAGGAAAAAAGCGATCTAAACCACTGAAACCTGCTATAAACAGAAATGGTTTCAGAAAATATCCCTGGGATACCGCGTTGTTAGGTGGAAGCCAACCTAACAATGCCTGGTTCAGAATGACGGCAAAAGGCTTGGTCTCTAGTATGTCGTCGACTCGAACCAAGAGTATTTCCCGAACCCTCATGGGGTGAGGTATTTTAAAAAGCTATTCATGCGGCACCTACTGAACACAGAGATGGCTTCCATCAATTGACCTTCGGATTTGACTTCCACTTATCCCTCAGGTGCCAATCAAAGTTCGGACTGACCAAATCAGATTTTTGAAAGGCACGATGATACTGAAGCTCTTCCATTTGGTCTATTACTGCACAAGTCAAGGTTAAACTCATTCGGCAGTGTACAATCGGTAATTTTCATCTTTCCTTAAAGAACTCTCACACCACTGATTTCTTCCATTCACCTGGAAATTTCCAGGGAACCAGTCAGAAATCGAAAATTTTGGAGAGTAGAAAGGATAATACGTCCTGCAGCTACTTATCTACTAGAGTATAAATGCCCCCGTACTCTGGAGGTTTGTCAGCTCATAGTAAGTTAGCTACATAACGTTTTCCTCCTTGAACCTCGGTGTCTCCAATTCATGGCGAATGAGCAGCAGGGGAGACAACAGAAACCCCTCTGCCATGTAGACCGAAACGCATTGTGAAGCAAGCGCCTCTGTCATGTCAACGTCTGCCTCGGTAATGAGCCCGTTTTTCTCCATGGCCGGTTGAACTCACTTAGGACTCCACTAACTTCTGATGCACGCAAATAGTCTTTTAAATGCCAATACGAACAGGATGTTAACCTCAACTCAGACACAAACTGCTTCTTTGGAGTGGTGGAAATATTCAGGCTTCCGTATATTCCATATCTAGTTTTCCGAAATCTGTTATGTTGACGAAGCATCTTACAAAGTTCTCCATTGTAACGGTGTCTTGTTGCATGTGTGAAGTTTCATCTTGGGAAAGAAACATTCATCATAAGGACTATTACATCTCGCATTTTGTCTCGTTTGTGTAGTATTTAGTATAGTGTCCTGGTCGGGAATACAAATCATGCAGAGGGAGGATCTCATTTGTAGTACGTCATAATCAACGCACGCTTACAATTCAGTCCCAGTGGCTTCCTGCACATTAGGCACTAAGACACATTGCCTGCAAGACGAATAGATTCTCCTTTGGTAAAGCGAAGGTCTACACTTGTCCAAACAAACAGAGTAATTAGCTACTAAACGTAAGGTGATCATTCAATAGAATGATATTTGGGTATCAGAAGCGATCTGTGAACGAAGTTACAGTGACCACAAGTGATTGTTCTTGATTCATAAGTGGATGTCGACTGTATGTTCACAAGCGTTTGGCAAACGTTTGCACTGCATCCAATGTCAGCAACAGTATGGTAACGCAAAGAAACCGCTCACTAGTGAAGCCAAGCACCTAACAGTCTACTGAAGCGTTTATTATCCTAAGGAGTTTCATCTATTTGCTCCCACCGAAGATAGCAAACAAGTGACCCTTTCTCAGGACTGCTGTTCCCATATATTTCTTATGGAAATTATCAATATTGTTCAGATAAACTGACAATGATCCTCAATATAAAAATATGCCTCTTTGAACAACTAAGCAGTGAATTGTATCTTGCACTGAGCGGCGAGTGAACGCTAATGAATTTTGAAATATAGGAGAAACAAACCTATTGTTAACACGGTAGTTGCTGTACTCCAGTTTGACCTAAACAGGACCAATTCCGAACATAATATATTTTTTGACTACGCGGAAGAGAGATAAAAAGATGAACGAAACCTGAGTTTTATTTGCGATACTATTATCAAAATCATAATGCATTCGGTAATTTTGTTGTACCAAGATTCAAATGGAGCGAACTCTATAATCAATGATCTGCAACGAAACTCTATTTGCAAAGCATAACGAAACACGCTGAAACACGTTCCAGGGCGGGTGATTGAAATGACGTTTTGCACAAATACACTGCTAAAAATTTCCAAGATGAAATTAAAAATGATTAATGAAACATTTACCACAATTGGATTGTTTTTCTTCGCCGAATTTGAAATTTTTCATCTCTTTGTACCACTGTTGCATCACTTCACGGCCTAAAGGTAACAAATTTGATGAATAAGTGTTAGATGTAGCTAGTTGTTGGATTGTTTTAAATAAGTGGAATGACGAATAAAAGTGAACGTGTATAATAGACCAAACGTTCTTCGCAGGGCAGATCAGCTCGTAAATCAATTACACCAAGATTATCCAAATCGGTTATTATATTTTACCAAAGTTTAATACTGTGAAGTGTATAAAACGCGATATATGCCCCAATTCACGAAGTCATACGTGCATTCAAACCAATATTCTCCGAATAAAATGTATGCATTATGAGGAAAATATACCCATCCTTCATGTGAAGTATGTTCTTAGAGAATTTGTTACTCTTGACATAATGGTACTTTGCTGATTAGCAGCTTTGGTTTCGTCTAGTTCTACACCAAGCCGAACTTCGTGGGGCCTTATGTGGCTCGCCACTCTAAGTTCCGCAGCTTAGCGAGCTGGTTTCCATCAGTGTAAAGCAGATCTAAGTGAATATATGGTTCACCCCGTCTGCTTTCAACTACACAATATATGTAATAAAAAATAACAGGAATCGCTCTTTGTAGTTTATTGCTTAGAATTGTCTCTCTCTCCTTGTAATTAGATCCTCATAGAGAACCCCATGAACCTACTGATGAGTATGAATCCAGTTCTTTTAACAGTAAATTATTCAACTAAGCCCAATATGATGACCCGTAATGTAAATTTCAAAAACACGCCATAAACAATACAAACAATATTCACAATAAGCAACTCATATAATTGTGTTCAAATTCAGTGTCTGGTTATTATCTGTGTTGCAGAAATCAAAACATGTTAAAACTAATTTTGGTATTTCACATTCAGTGTCGAAGAAACAATTTCCCGAATACCCAGTGTGATCCATTGGAGGTGTTTCGAGAAAAAAGTTTTCATCGACCTGCTCTCGAAATTCTCCTTAATTGCAGGGTTAAATATTAACGTTGTACAAATCACAGTCACTGCCTTCTTGAAGCGATCTTTTAAGTACCGGTGCAGGACATAAAGTAAGGTTTCCAGGCATAAGATGATTGATGATCCATTGGCAGCTGGCTAGTTATGGTTAGTTTTCGAAACCAGATTTCAAACAATTCATTATGAGAGGTATGAAGTTTCCCAAAAAGAGCTGTATGTGCACTCACTGGCTGAGATGCTCGATAAGTCGAAGAGCTGTTTGAAAGTTATATGATCCAACCGAAAGTATATCAGCCATCGAAGGTTAGAAAGCTCAAAACTCCCCATAAGTGCCTTGTAGGCTAAACTTTTCAAGGCATTGGAACTTGTTGTGTGCACTAATTGACCTACTCTTGCTTAATCTACCAGGAAGTAGAACAGCTGACGTCACTGACAAGATAGAAACAAATATTTGAAGTACTGTGCTTGTAGCTTTTTCTCTTTGCTGACATTGTTTTGCCCGTACCTATTTCTGGGAAGGTGATATATACGTGCATATCTTTTGAATATAGTGAGTCAGATGGTTTAAAGGGAATTTAAAACGCTACCCGCATGGTAAACCCTCTGTTGCTGGCAATAACTTAGTTGACTACTTAGGGATCCTGAAGTATCTACTAAGCACTACCTATCGTGGTAAACATAGCAGAATGAGTAAATCTATCCATCTTTATACACAACACACGACTCAGTTAAACTATTCTATCAAAGTCAATTACTGGTTTTATTTTTTGCAACAGCCCTAATTCCCATCTTACTTCTGTTTCTACTCTCCACTAGTTTCAATTTACTCGAAAAGTTCTATGCAGACAGACGTGCTCAGCCACCTAGGGTCTGTATTCATTTCTGTCAGTTCACTGTATTCGACAATTTGTTCGTTGGAAACGTTTCATCGCCAACCGAGATGAAATCTTCAGTTTATTTCCTACTCGCAGGGACTGTGCCCTGGTAAAAGTTGTGCAATAAACACTTAACACACAAAACAACTGTCTATCAAAATGACATTAAGTACGTTTGTAAGCAGTTATCAAACTTTATATCTGCCCATGGAAAACTCAGGTGATTCCTCAAGTGGCCGGAACGTAGGTGCCCACTTATCTTGCTATACGGGACAATGTCATTCGTTGCTGTCAGGATATGCATAAGCAGCAGTGCCCTCAGAGGTATCTAGTATTTTCATAGGTCATATTTACTATCATTTTCAAAATAAAATGACAGTGAAAACAAACCTGATAAGCACAGTTTTTCATGATGAAATCATAAGAAACAACCAAAGTGTCAAATTTATCTCCACCGTTTCGCAAACAGGAAACTTGAAGACAAATAAACTTATAGATTATTGTTAACAAGAACAAAGAATATCAGAGTTCATGCAATCGAGTGAGCTGAAGAATGTTTTCACTGATTGTGAATACCTTCAAAAAATGACGTTTTCAATTATACATCAAACATCGTTATTTATTAATTTGAAGAGTACGATTAGTGTTACATCGGATAACGTGAAGGGGAAGGTGCAAGAACCATACTAGGAAGGACTTTAGACGCAATGCGATGGCTGAGAATAAAATGAAATTTACGAAATTAGCTAATTCCATCTTTTATTTTTGAAGTGGTAGTAAAAGGTTACTTTGGAATAGAGTCAAGCTATGGTTAAAAAAGATGTAACTCCAACAGGAAGGAAGTTGTTTGTTTATGAGTTTGGTACACAATAAGAACGTGAATTTCATTCATCCTGATAGAACATTTAGTCGTCAGTGATAAAATTACAAACTTCCAACCCCTTAAAACGTATTATCTTCTCATAAGCATGACATATTTCTATTATTCATCCAGACTAATGAAACATCATCCCAGTGGGACTGGGAGGAATATCGGCGGAAAAATAGTATTTATTTCTTTAATCATATTTTTTCTATGACAATATATATGTATATATTTATCACCAATCTTTACAGGCACGGTGCCATAATAACCATGAGTTATCGAAAAATATAGGTGCTTTAGTAAGGAAAACCACACAGTCAACTTAGGGAATAACATTTTTTTTGTTTAGTTCGCACCATTTTGAGTTTGTTTTCATTTTTTCTATGACAATGCATCAGACAGTACAAAGTCTCGTCGATAAAATGGTGAGATGTGACCGAAAGCACCACAAAAATAAAAAGTAAACGACGTTGACGGCTGCGGAAAGAAACATTTAGGAAACCTGAAAACTCGCAGCGGTTTCGTGGAAAGGAATAACAAAACATTAGGAGAACTGAAGAATGCTAGTCTAGTATTGTCTATTGCATTCAAGAGACTAGGAAGCTTTACAATAGATGCGTTGGGATCTATGCAATTTAGGATGACGCAGAAGATATCAGGACCTCAAAACCGATAGCCTATACCGGATAGCACGATGCATCCAACTGCTACTAGATAAAATGCTCAAGGGATGTTTTCCAGAGGCTTACGAAGTCCTACTCATTCGCTTATCGTAGGTTTGACATTTTCAGAATAGTAATAGGGTAAAATATAAATATGCAAGTAAGGATGTTTTCTGAGAATCAACGTTAGCTACCTCAGTTAGATTAACTCAAAAATCAGTGATTCAAACCTTTTAAAAAGTAGTGAACATACCTTAAGTTAGTGAAGATTTTTTTGAACGAGCTTTTACTTAGAAAGCAGATGAAACATTTGTTTTCCTCGTGTTTCTTTCTAATCCAGTAATTATTTTTCTAAACGTTAAACAACAGTCCACACATTTAAATACAGAAGCCAAAAATCCAGGTTGACACAATGTACTCTGAATCATTTCACTGCATCTGTACACGTGAATTCTGCCATTCATGTGATCACTTATAGATGGTCAGAAATAACCAAACCACAGGCGGAGAATGATTGAGATTGAGAAGATTGTAAGAAACATTTAAAAGGAAAGAAACATTCACGTTGGACCAGCAATGATTACTTTAGAACGGCTTTTACTGTTGTGTATCAATAATGTGAAGTTCTTCTTTCTAGGTAAACGATATCAACGGAAAAATTAACTCTATATGGGCCGTCCGCTTGAGCCCATTTTTGCGAACATTTTCGTCGGACATCTGGAACGTCAACCACGGGACGAAGTTGAAAAAACTGAAACTATACTGCCGGTATGTTGGTGATATATTTATTATCTGTGATGCATGGGACGACGAGGAGAGACTTTTTGAACGCTTGAATAATCTTCCCCAAAACATAATGTTGATATGCTAAACTAAAAAGCAAAACACCATCGGCTTTCAGGATGTGGAAGTTTCCCATTGATCGTATGGAACAATCTAAAGATCTGTGTACCGAAAAGATACATGAGCTGCACAATATCTCCCTTCTGTTGGCTTTGCTCCAATTGGTCTAGTTCGAACGATGCTCTGCAAGGCGCGAAATATTTCTCCAACAGATACCCTAGGTAACAAATATGACAAGATTAGAAACGTCTTACAATCTGACGGATATCCGAGAGGGTTCATCTTAAGGTACTCCCAACTAAACTGTACACGGGTGAAGAAACCAGATGCAGATGAGATGAGAGTGGTCCTGGAGCTGTCCTTCAATTGTGTATACTCGGAGGTCTACATCCGCAAAACGAAGATACAACTGCAACAACGAGTAGCCGAGCTCATCCCAGTCTGGCCTCAGAAAACAAAGAGTGGGAATTTGATAGTGGAAGTCCCAATAAACTTATGAATTTTCAGTTTGAAGCGATTTGTGAGTTCAATTGCATTTGCAATGTATACAGCTAAAGCTACAAAGGCTGTACATAAAGTTGATCCAAATTATCGCTCCCTCTACCTCAGCTATCAAATGAAACAGTTGCAAACCTGACTTCCGTAGTAATGGGATGGGACGTAGAACTTCAATAAAGGAGAAAGGGTAATACTTAAGGGTTTTTGAATAACAGGGACCTATATGTTATGTTATGTTATCAAAGCCGCATTGCCGCATGCACAGACAGACAACATAATCACATTGCTTGCGTTCAAGTATGCACGTTGACGGTCGGAGTGAATGAAACCTGTTGTATCGCCTTTGTTACAATTAAAACGAAGCGCAATTTTCCTGTGATTTTGGTATGCATCCAGTAAGGCAGTGATTGCACAAAGATAGAAAACCAAAAATATACGGTTCTCTCAGATCGTGAGGTGGCATAATTAGGAACTGCTTTTGTATGATATTCATCCTAAGACCTGTATGCAACAAACCCTTGCGTTTAGAGCTACAACATAGGGCACACTCTTTCAGTTCATCATAGTCCACCTTCAGGACGTTCCCTGAAGGCTGCTGATTGTAGTTACCATTGCATTGGCACCATGGGCAGTACCATCAACAATTTGATTGTCCGCTTCCCCTTTTCGGAGAACTGTATCATTATTTATTTAATAAAAGGAAGTGTAATTAAAAACGATAAAGAAAAGAAGTGTCAACACAGCAAATAAAAGTGTAGATCAAATGAGCTCCGACGATGCAATTTTATTGCGCGAATCGATTTGTATTTTGACGCGATGACCTTAAGCCTTACCTGATGCCAAAAACGCATAACTGCGGCAGTGATAGTAATTAACACTGATCACATCGACCGGGTTTATTACACGACGGTAATGAGAAAAAAACTGGTGAAATTCGGAAGTGGTTAAAATGACTGTTTGGCTCCAATTAGGGGTAGTGGGGGGGGGGAGGCAAACGACACTGGTGTCTGTAGGTTGAGCTTAACCGATACCAACTGAATTTGGAGGAAATGCGGACTACGTAAACGTGTGAAGCGCTTTGAAAAGTGATAACTTGGAGTTCATCGGATGGGTGTTCTAGTGGTAAATAATTTGTGCCACATACCAAATGTCCCGTTGTTATCAGATGTTTCAAAATCAGTTTCAGTTTCAGTTTTTACAACCACTAATCATGCATTTGCG
>UZAN01047466.1:5438-26371 GCA_900618425.1 Echinostoma caproni
GAATATCACACAGTGCATACAAATTCCCTATCGCAAATGACACAGAATCGGAAATAAAGGAATATAAAATCTGAAGCACAAGGTGGTGGTGGTCAAACTATTTATCTTTCTGTTACTGGATCGCACTACTTCATAAAATCAAGAAATTTAAATCCCATCACTCCAGCAGTCANNNAGTCATTCAAGTTCGGTTGGGAGATAATGTTGCCGACAACCTGCTTAATACTCCATCTCCGAATTTGTCACTAATTTCGACAACTATACGCAGTTATAAGAATGCACAGTGTAGGCAAACATATGTTTTCGGTGAATTCCTTTCTCGGTCTTCACAATCCTCTTTATGTGAAACAATAGGGTGGAACTGGAAGGTGGATGAGTCATGTGTTTGGTAATGAGTTCGGCAGAACTCTTAATTGGTACATTGGTTTAAATAAACCAAATTCGCCGTTACGTTTTGGCATATGAACAAGCGACTTTCACTTCCCTTGGTCAAAGTGAGACTCCGCAACTGTTGAGGCCGTCGAGCGGCACCGAATTCTACGATATTGGAGGCTAACAGAAGAGAAAACCCCTAGTTGATTGACAATTAACTCACGGCGTCCTAACGGAACACCAGCAGATAATTAGGGCTTTTCTATCCAACACACTTGTATACTGAAGCTCTTTCAAGATATTGCTTTGATGGTTGTATTGCAGCGAACTCATAAAACATCCCGGTATTGGTAAACTCTTTAAAAAATACATCCTACGGTTACTGAACTATGGTAATTGAAACACATGATACTTGTAAGATGTCTGTCGCTCACAATTGATAAGATCGCTGCTTTTTCTTTGCTTGAATTTTGACATACAAACGTTATCACTATAGATGACATGGACTGCGGAACATTGATTGAAGCTTCGTTCTGAATAAAACGGTGAGGCGAATATTAATTTCAATCACTAGACAATCAGCTACTATTTCATGATTTGATCTGGGTTGTCTCTACATGCATCCTCGCAAGAAGTGAACTCTTCGATCTCGCAAACTAAACACAAATAAAATGCATCCAACAATGCCTCCCAATCCACGGCGAGCGATGTTTACCGAAGCAGTTAGTGTGTGGTAAAACTCTAACTAGGTGACTCTGTCATATGGATCGCGTTAGGCCCATTGTATGGGGACTTCCGGATCATTATATTCAATGGTTAGAGATATTGAGTGATATGGCTGAGTTTTCTAGACAGTGGCGCGTTCGCAACCTACGGAAATTCTCAGTTTTTTCTTCGACTCAACTTATAACTTTCCTGCCTTTCTCCCATTGCTTCTTCCAAACGGGCAGCCGAAACCGGCTCACGAAAGTGCATGGCTAATGGCTGTAGTAAAACTGGAACTGGAGAAGACGGGGATCTTCCAGCTCCCCGAAATGAGCTAGTTTGTTGATCAATCAGACTTAGAACATGAACATTACAACTCCTCTTTTTCACTTTCATAATAGACGCATCATCACCCTTAGACTGCTCTGAAGGTTTTATTCACCATTGGCCGCAGTTGATCTGTTTCTCGGCAGTTGTGGACAACAAATAAGCGCCGTTGGTTGGAAACTAAGGAATATGGCTTCAAATTGAAATCNATTGAAATCAGTGGCATGAATGTGTCTTGCGGGAAAGTTCGGATCCATTCTCCAACATAAAAGTTGTCGAGAATTTTTACAATGTAAAACGGTTAGAAAAGTACCCACTTTTCTGTCTCACTATTTCATCATAATCATTGCATGCACATTATCTCCTAGCTGTTTTTATTAGTCTTTTTGCACCGTCCACACCTTGCTCGATTCGAGTGATCTAATGTCCGTTACCCTTTTTCTTTGAAAATCGCTGNNATCGCTGCCTTTTCACTAATCTGCTAAGGACTGGCACATCTTGGAGTGTAATCAATACTTAACATCTCTTTCTTTATTTTCAGCTGGTCTTTTACGAAGAACAACGGATGCAACCTAGGACTGCCACTTCAAATGGAACTTCTATTTCATGAGGACATCCCCATGTCTACCATTGTTGAGCAAATTGAGGGATGTGCTTGCAAATCGCAGTGTTGTCTCACGTCCACAAACCAATGCCGGTGTCGACTGAGATCGACCAATCCATATAATGCCGTCGGTCTGTTGACCAACTTTTCTGCTTCATTGTTCGAGTGCAATTCGAACTGCGTGTGCGAAATGACTTGTCCGAATCGTTTAGTGCAAGTGCGCCTCCGCAACGCAACACAATTTGCTCCTGGTAGTAAACACCCGATTTATCGAATCACTGAAAAATCGGATGTTGGAAAGGGTCTCGTAGCCAATCGAGATATTGCCTGTGGTGAAATGATTTGTGCATATTTGGGCGAAGTAGTTCCTCCTGAAGTAGGTCGCTTGCGAGAACTAGCTCAGCGAAAACGTTACGGACGGACGTATGTACTGACGATGCGTGAGTACGCACATGAGCGATTGGTTGCGGAGACTTGCATCGACGGGGACGTCAGTTTGCCGAATTCCGGTCAACCAGATGCGCGTCTGGTGAATCACTCGTGTGATGCCAATGTGACCGTGATCCCGGTCCGCGTGGACAGCATCATTCCATATGCTGTCTTGTTTGCCAATCGATTCATTCCACGAGATACCGAACTCACTTATGATTACGCGGACGGAGTCCCGACGGAGTATCGATTAACCTCTGGAACTCAGTGTCGGTGCAATTCCGCTGACTGCATGGGGTACCTACCTTGCGTTGAATAAAACGATTCAATAACCAACGGTACAAAGCCTAACAGATTCTTATTTGGTGGTTCACACGAGCGACCTTGCAGTGTTTCACTGGCGTTGATGGCTCACTCCGACATGCAGACACCGGTGGAAGCTGGGGACAAACGATGACCGGTGGTGGAGTACCACTTAAATGGAAGTGTTCGGTGTGACCCTTGAGTCGCTTATTGTATTCGGTATGCTGACTTGTGTTAGCATATGGATAACCTGACAAATAGTTCATTGCCCCAGTAGTGGGTGGCCAAACTAAGACCTGACACGGGTATGAAAACCCTGACCAGGAGTCTGGGTCCCATAGGTCCCGTTAGGTTCCCTGGCTGGGGACTTGAGGTTGATCGTACCCGATGGTTAGAGACACTGAATGATATGGCTGGGTGTCGTAAACAGTGGCGTTCTTGCATCTTCTCAATTTCTTTGTTAACTTAGACCACTGAAGTTCTCCATTTTCTGTTCGACTTTCCTGTCTTCTCCTATTATTCATCCAAATGGGCAGCCAAAAGACAGCAACCAAATCCTTCGCACAAAAGTGCATGGTTAATGGTTGTTCAAACTGAACTGAGTACTATGCAGATTTTTTGCAGAAAGATCTCGGCTACTAGCCCCACACATTCCGTTTTGGTATTTTGCAGTTCTGCTTTCATTCGGGTAAATGTTACATATTTTTAATGGAACTTTCGGTGTTATTGGTTGAACTTTGCTAGCACGTAATGGGTGGTTATGAATTGCTAGAAATGGAGACTTTATCTCTGTATTATATATTTTTATTCAATTGTTGTATTTCACACACGTCTGAATCCAGACCGTACCAATGATCTTTATACAAAAGAAAAGTTCCACGATTTACTTGTGGGCGGAATACTGCCAGGTGACCCGGGTCAAGNCTGTTCGTGACCGGTATCCAGTTCATCGGATCATACTCCCTTTGGACGGGGCCAAGCGTTTATGGTGCCCACTTGAGCCGATGACCACTTTCACAACCAAGGTGTAAGTGGGTGTGCTTCGTATGCCTCTGTCTGGAATCAGGGTTTTTAGCCAACTATCCCAGGTGAACTGCTAGTGGTTCACCAATCGGATTATGGCCCCGGATGTTAACTTTTGGTTCTCTCACTTTGGTGGGACAACACGTCCGCCACGGGAAGGCAGTGAGTAAGGCTTCCTCAACAGAGGCTGCTTGAGATGCTTGGTCGTGAGGGAGCATTTTGTGAGGTGCAAGGGAAGGGTGACTAGTTACAACCTCAAACACCCACCCTCAACTATTCTTAGGCTTTCGGAGGTTTTTTATTACATACCATTTTTTGATAAAAAGTTGAAGAGATGAAAACCTTTACTGATGAGGACGTGTTGTTTGCGTATAGTATCGGATAGTCTAAGCATTGCCAGGTCGAGTGATAAGCTACATGAGACCTAGACGGGTTTGGCGCCTTATTGAACCGTGCGACAACGATACTCCCAGGCGGCATTTAAGTCGAAAGCAGCAAATTTGAGTTGGTAATTTTTGAATAGACCTAAATATGGCAGTATGACCATCTCTTCAGGATACGACCAAATATCATCAGCATATTCTTATTTTACAAGTAGGTTCTCGTGGCTACAGTATTAAACTTTTTCATCATCTCATTGAATGTAAGTTATTGTCGGATAGAAATTGGTAGTGTTCAATCGTAACATATTACTCGACAGCAGTGTCGACCAAACACCTAACTTTATGATACATCGAGTATAAGCTATATACTCCCTCTAACAGCGAAACTGATAGGACATTTTGTGTTCACCAGCGTGAACCATCAATGCCAAGCTTGAACTGATTGATCTTTTGTGGAATGAGTTACATCAGATGTGCAAAACTCTCACATGTATACACATATGTGGATCACTGGAATTGCAGCACGGTTCCGCACAAATAAAAATTTTATACACCATGGATTCATAGTTTCGCACAATTTTTAATAGGAGTGTACCTTTACCTTGAGCAAAAGTTCAGTAAGATCTCTGAGCTGTCAGTCCTGTTTAAAGGGACCGGTAATAGACCATTATTATGCCTAAATTCATTCGGACCGCCGTTAATATACCGGGGTCACACTAGAATGAACTGAGTGGTTAAGAAAATTAAAATCTTTTGTTGTGGCATTTCTCCGGCTTTAGCTCTTTATTTTGCCCAGCTCCTACATGTTGCTCAAATATTTACTCCACCATGTGCAGACGAATCTACACTCGGTACATAGAACAGCTAAAGACGAATTTATATGTTATTGTGTGCTTCTCCAGATGGAGGATAGGAGAAGAATGGTTAGTTGTGAATAAAACTAGGTTTCTCACTAGAAAATTGGACGCCAGTGAGCATAGGCAGAACCCAAAGCTATGATGATTTTTCGCTTGGTTATAGAACGGTATAGTAGTCTGACTACGGCAACCTCACATGATTAATGTGAATCACCACCGATACGGTCATCACCAGTTAACCTGCTTCCCCCAATCGATAAAGCTTTTCCGAGGAGACTGGTCGGGCAAACCATTGGCCACCAGCTTGTCTGGAACAACTCCGCCACCTTGCAGGGCGCTTCTGTGAATAAAAGGACCAGAAGTGCAGGTTGAAATGGAAGGACNGGAAGGACCAAGCGATCCTATGGACACTTTTTGTAATCCTATTCCCAAGACTTCCTCTGTGGATCGTTGCGGTCCATTTAGCCGCTTCCGCTGCTGGCAGGAGAGCCGTGCAGAAGTAGATGTAAATACCCAGTAAATGGTTCTTTAGAGGCACCTAATCGGGTTCAGAATAGCCTAAACTCACAAAATATCTCAGATAAATTATTCCTTCGAAGCACTTCGCACCGTGCTTGCCGTTCATACCGGATGGTGCGGATTTCAGGACACGGGGGTGCTATTTCATACCGCTAGCAGTACATATTCTGGCGGATAAAGTTATTTAAGCCATCACGACCAATTGAAATAACCTTAATCTTCCATTAACCAAACCGGTAAATAATGCGAATTCATCAGGGGGTATTGGTTTCGTGTGTGCGCCTGTAGTGGTTCCCTCCCATCAGAAAAAACGTCCCGAGAATGATTCTGGAATGTTCTATCTTGTAGGATAAACCTCGAGAATTCGCTTTTGTACAATACATTCCCGATTAGTTGTGCATCCTCATAGTTTACTACACTGAGTTCATCTTGAAAACCGGAGCGGGGGTGGGGTGAGAGATGACAGAGTTGATCGGGTCAGACTCCACTGACAAATTGATATTGACCCTGAAATGCCGGGGCGGTCCGCGTCAGTCGAGTTCTCAGCAACTGAACCAATTTGTGCAGTTTGTGATTTTCCATTTTCAGTTGAAGCAACGGATTGCGAACAGATGTATCGTGCGATTTTTGCTCGTCTCGATCTAATGTACCCGATCCAGTTGTGATGTGTTCCGGAGTTGGGTTTGATTGTTGCATTCTGAGTTGGATTGTGGCGAGTTCTCGTCGAACATGACGCAATTCACTCTTGGTTCGGACCAGAGTGGCTTCCGTTTGCCGCGTTTTTTCGTGTTCCTGTTTCAGATTGTCACAGGTCTCTTGCAACACGGTAGACAGGTACTGCATGGTTGTGTTGGGGGATAGAAAAAGGAAGGAGGGCAGACAATTGATAGGTTGATGTGTTCAACGACTGCGATAAGATAAATGTTACTTCCATTTTCAGACTGAGCTGGTTTGTGTTTAGAATGTTTTTGATTATGCGTTCCGTTTTGGTTAAATTTGGAATTCACCGAAATAAAGATCCGTTGTACTCACATTGGGGAACATGTTTTCTGTGCTTTTGTTCATTGGGAAGGTGGTGGCGCAGTGATTCAGTCGCTGTTACCGGCGTGCTTTTGACCCTATAGTCCGAGGCTCGAACCGTGACACCCAATGTTGTTGGTAGGCAGCTTTTCTGTCGTCTGATTCATTACCACATCTGACCTATCTGGGGCCTTATGTAGTTCGCCGCTCCAAGTCCCAGTGCTTAGGTAACCGGTCATGTAACTATGTTTACCCCGTCCGGTGTTCATCACACAAAATGTGAAATAAAACGAAATTGCATTTGTATAATCTTATTATTGAGCTTTTTCCTTTTTAGAGAGGTTATTTTACCTAGATTTGTTTGACACAGTCTGAATTAATATACTTGTGAAATATAATGATAATAATAATAATCCTAGTATTGTTCATTGGAAGCTACCAAAATTATGACTAATGGGCTATTCGCATGCTGATTGGCTTTAGTCGGCTTTCTTTGACTGTTTTTATTCCGTCTGGGCAAACTAAGTGTTCGGAGGTGGTGAACTGGCACTTCCTCTCTTGTCTCACGCGTGTGACGCTTAGTTCATGCGCATATTGAAATCAAATGCCCGAAGCAATCAAGAGATTATTGAGGAGTATTGCACTTTAAACATAAACATCAGGAGTGCGCATCTCAACTCGCATGTTGTATCGGTGCATAAAACAAAATAGAAAACAACACATCAGTCGAAGATGACATATCGAAGTTCATGGTTTGTAAGAAGGACCGGTGAAGCATCGATGAAATTATCTGGTTCGCGAAACGCTGAGTAAACCCGTGGCTCATCATCTAAAAGTATGAGAAAAGGTGCAGCTGTTTTGTGGTTCTTAAGACCATCATCATGGTGGTGGTGCCGCAGTGGTTCAGTCGCTGTCACCAGCGTGCTTTAGACCCTATGGTCCGAGGTTCGACCCCCGCCACCCAACTTTGGTGGTACGCAGCTCTCCCGTCGTCCAGTTCAATACCACACCTAAGCTATCGGAGCCTTATGTGGTTCGGCACTCCAAGTCCAGGGGCTTAGGTTACTGGTTTCCATCACTGAACAGCAGGTCCTCGGGACTATGGGGCTTTCCCCGTCTGCTGTTCATCACATGAAAGTGTGCAATAAAAAAAATCAGCAATACATATCTCCTGATCCCACTGGGATTCAAACTCAAACCAGTTGAACTATCCGGGCTGCTTCTCATCAGTGTGCTTCAATTCGATACTGTGCGCTTTTCTTGTCCCCTGTCCTTGTAAACAGATATACCAACTTTCATCGGAAAAAACATCAAGTCAGTTGTGGAATTTATCTGGTTCGACTGACTCAATACTTGAGAATTTTAAGAAAGGGTTGGGAATGTTCACTGCGTTGGGTGTTGATTACTGAAAAGAGATCAATGTGATCGATACTGCACCACAATGAGTTGATTAAGCGTTGTTTATGTCAGCCTGTCACTAAACCTCGTCTCACAATACTTTTCCCAACAATTTCAGGCAAGAGATAGTGCGAGCACTTATTGAAAACGCGTTGACTAATGGAGAACAGTTCTTTTAATCTTCTCCGTAGCTTACTTAAAATAAACAATATATATATATATATACTTGTCCGAATATGCCGTCAATACCCATTGCGAGAAAACAAAATAGCGAACAAGCTCATTTGCGGTGATTCTTCTACAAGCTAATACATCTCGGTTTATATCAAACGGTTTAGAAGGGGGGATAAATCAAGACAAGTTGGGAAAGAGATAATCAACATTCCAGTTCCATGGAACTTTGGTCCTCACACATGCGCACTGGTTCGGGTCATTAGGGGTGGGTGGAGGGATGACTGTGTTGTGTGTAATGTTGGCCATGGAAGACCAAGTGTTCTTAGATCGGCTGGTGCGAACCAAGTAGAGGGGTCGAAACACCTCGGCCACATTAATTACGTGGTTTGATTCCACTGGGTGTGAAACGATTGAGCTGTTAATGATCCTAATTACTCCACTGTTCAACCAGGCCGGGTGGTGCTCACGGACTCGTTCAGAGAAACGCCTGCTCATGCGGCCAATGTACCTTGCCCCACAGGAACAGGTAAATAAGTACACACAGAAAGACGGCCGAAACAGGCAATTTATCTTCGAGTTGAAAGCATAGAAGTGGCCTAGAGTTGAACATAATACACAGTTTTGCTGCAGGGAATGCTTTTTCTACAACTGTACTGAGCTTACGTGTCACCAAATCGGCAGTCGTGCCGCCTCGGTCTTCCATGGCCAACCAACACACGACACAGCCACCCCCACCCATTCCTAATGACCCGAACCAGTGCGCATGTGTGAACAACATCCGGTCATGGAACTGGAGTGTTGATTATCTCTTTCCCAACTTGTCATGATTTCTCCACCCTTCTAAACAGTTTGATGTAAATTGTGATGTATTAGCCTGTAGAAGAATCCCTGCAAACGAGCTTGTTCGCTACTTTGTATTTTCTCACAATATATTTACTTGTTTATGTGGTTATTCAACTTTGGTGAATAAACGTGTTCAAGCATACAAAGATCACTAAGCAGTGAAGTAGAAGGTCAACTCAACGGTAAGTGGATTGAGTGTGTCAAAAACGTTTGTGTGCCTAAGGTCGGATGACGTAATCGCAATGCTAAACCGTGGAGTTGACCTTCTACCTCTATGTTTAGTGATCTTTGTATGCCTGTACATGTTCTTTCACCATAACTGAACAACCCCATGTGCTATATATATGCTTGTTTTAAATTAGCTAATTAGAAAATTAAATTAAATGTTAACATCTCGCAACATTTGTCTTCTTTCTATGTTGATTAAATAGATAAAGGGGACCCAGTGCTTCGAATTTCTAATGGAGAACAGTGTCGTATTAATAGGGTTGTGCACTGTATTGATTCTTCCTGAATGGAAAATCCGAAAACATCGAAGAAAAGAACGGATCGATCAGATTACAGTATTCTCTCCGTTATCCTGGCTTCCACGGATCCACTAACATCGAGAAAACACCGGTGATTTCCACGGTGGCAATTGGTCCAAATCCATTTCAAATGGATGCTGTAGGAATTGTCAGGGGAAAGTCATGTTTTCTCTTCCCTTAAGTTAATGTACAACTGACGCAATAATCTCCAGGCCGGTGTGGTGATGGCGGAGTGTTAAAAATTCTGACCGAGATTCGTTCCTATCCGGATAAACTCGTATTCATAAGTGTTCGTGTGATCTGCAAAAATGCACATCAATGGATGAACTGTAGTCGAATCTCGCCAACTTCACAGCCCCGCCGTTCTGGTTCAGTGGTGCCATTGTGAGAGGTGGTCAGCTTACCGAATTTCAGCGTCACACATTTAACTTAAGCCTTATTTTAAATGTTCTGCGTGTTGTGCAATAATTGATAGCATTTTAGTTTTCTCTACAAGAGTGGTGTTTTTTTCACTCATCGCCCTAACGCAAGTTTAACAACGGTCTTGGAGACGTTGCGAACATCCTTTAAGTGCAGTTTGGCAAAATAATGCACTGGTCTTTCCTGGAGACGAGAGACTAGGATTTCGGTGTTACCTGAGCTGAATCCACCACCAAATCACGCAACCGATCGGTAAAATTCGACTGCTGTAAGTGAGTCGTCCTCGCTTACTGTAGCGGTTGTTCTCCTTTGCCCTGAAGACCTTCTGTCCCTTATATGAATACTTTTGTAGATCGAAACAGGTCCTGTCAAATTTATAGTTTTTTTTGCAACAAAATGTTGTCTTTTACTAATCCATTTTGTCTAGTTAAGCTACAAATATAAACGCAAGACGTTGCGCGGCAAGGAATGGAGCAACATGCCGCACATGAGTGGGACAAACATCAAGGGGGCTGGCTTGGCTGCACGGAATNAATCCGTGAACGGTTTCCCAACGATTCAACCACATTGCTTATAATTCAGGCTTTGCTGCTTGTGTATGTGCCACACGATCATAATGCGGGATTCATCCTTCGCATATTGATCCATAAAGCAAGTAACCTACACTGAGCCCGCTTTTGATTGGTAACCAGTTAACCTAATTTGACCCCTGATCCTGACCTGTGCAGTTGAATATCGCGCAGTCACGTGTGAGGTGAAGCTTCGTTCTACTTCTCCACCTACAGGTATTGACCAAACTCGTGCAACATCCTGATTTTCATNACATTTGTTCCTCTCAATGCTTCGTTTTTCCAGCCTCATTTACGGGATTGAATATTGAATAATATTGCCCCACATCAGACGCAACATATCTGATATAATATCCACTTATATCACTGCTTCTGTTAGTCACATGCCATTAAAATGTACAATTTCGCAATTTCGGCGATTTTTGCTAATGCATCAGTTGCAAGATAACTAGGTCACAGTAGAAAACGTAACTGTAATTTATTTATTAAAATGACTCATAGACTTTATACAGGTATTGCACTTTCATCTCATCCAAGTACCGTTTGCTCCTCATCGTTTCTGCGCACTGGAGGCAGTCGCTTTAGGATGGAATCCACCAAGTTGACTGCCAAACAGAATTTGCAAGTTTCATCAAATTGAGCTGTCACTTTCCAAACGAAATCGTGGGGAAAAGATGGCTAATCAGCCCGGACTATCATCCAGATTGGATTTGTGCAACTATTCTCTGCTGAAATCAAATACAACTATCATCTTACTCTGCTATGGCTAGTTTTCTCCCTCTCAGTTTATGTCTTGATGAAGAAATTTCGTTGAATATGCAAAAAATTGGACTTATGTTCACATAGAAGCGCTTCCACAAGATGTCAACTGAGCCAGCAGATTCATGCGTCTCTCGTTTTAGCTGCTTCTCGGCTTTAATTATATACCAGAACCTTTTGGAAGTTTTATCCGGTTTGGGCATGGTGACACTACAGGACGCTTATTCAACGAGCCGCACTTCTCAAGGTCAACTTTCGAAGATCAACTTGTGTCTTTCTTGGACTATGTTTTCAGTTCTTCCAGTATTGGAGATAATGCGTGAGTAGTTTGTAGCCTAATAATTTAGCAATTTATTAATATTTTGAATAATTTGCTTATTTACTGTGCACTGAATGAAAAGAGAATAGAAATTTAGAATACGTGTGCTCAACCTAATAGAAACTCTCATAGGACACGAATCATCTATTAAAAAGAATGAACACCTATGCTACTTTGCCCAAAATATTTTCTAAATCAGAGCTGTAACTCTCGAACTACTGCAAATTTTATAGCGGCACTCAAGGTCGCGCACATTCATATGGTGATAACAATGAACAAAGAACACAAATGTTGTAGACAAAGTCGGGAATAAATACAGTTTACTCATAGCCATCTATATATAACTATGGTATTGCAAGCTGAAATGAATTTTCAAAATGAGGGTGATGTTGCACGAGTTTGGTCTTGATGGGGTTCACTTTAAGGCCATTCTTCATATCTACGTTTCATCTCTAACATGTATATCAATGTGCATAATAGCGTACACCTGTCTCGGGAGGTCTTTCGCTTTTACTGTTTTCCCTTTCGTGTAACAAAAATCCACCCATGCTCGAAGAGATACATACTTCAGCAATCAGTGTTCAGTTAATGCTTGATAACTTCTTTAGTTTCTGTGATTGGTAGATAGCCTCTTCCAATATATGCTACATGAGTTTCTTCAAATAGTTGGTTGTTTGGTTAGTTTTGTTCCATTCACTAGAACGACGTAGCGACATTGCGAATATTGTTTACCTGCTTTTGCAAGCAGTAACCTAGTACTGTTAAAGAAGTGCAACATTCGAGAGATTTTCCAGTTGAGTTACTGGAATAATAGATCGAGTATTTGAAGCTTTCTGTAGCTGTAACATAAGCAAGTTTTGACTGTGTTAAAAAAGCGCCCGGATGGAACAATGTAAGTAACTGTTGAGGATTCTTGAAGTGAAGGGAAAGAATGCAACAGCGAAGACCCTTCACGTGTATCGCACATTACTTCGACAATCACTGAATCAAGCATAGTAAGATGGAAGAAAAACGAAACGGACTAGTCAGGTGCAAGCATGAAACTCACTGTAGAGCTTAATCAGTCAATCGGACTCACTTTAAGCCAACCCACTTCATTGCGCAACTCTTCAATTGCTTGTTGCCGTTCTTCTGAGTCTACTTGGTCTAGTTGTTTGATTTCTTCTCGTGTTTCGTGTACGGCTTTTCGGCGTTCTGCACGAATCTGTGAGATGGGTATGGGAGTCGAATGAGGATGTGATCAATATTCTTCAATAGTTTAGTTCCTAAACCTCAGGTGCTCCTTAGGAGATTTTTTGATCGGTCAAGTTCGGTTCAACGTAGACACTGTCATTAGACAAACTAGCGTCATTGACATTTGGGGTTACAATGTTATCCCCCAAAAAGTGAACATTACAGGGGCAAACTGAATCTATTTGCTCTTAGACGCACACCATGATACAACTTTCAGGTGGCCAATCAGAAACGAATTTCCAGACCAATCGCGTTGTCCCAAGCGGCCTCAATCGGATTGGCTGAATGCAAGAAGGCAACCGAACGAGCCATACTGTTGTCGATTGGACATCAAAGAAATGACCAACAATTGTTTGGCGCTTGTGGCAGTTATTTGCCTAATTTTCTGAACAGAATAAGCTGTATTCATACATTGTCTTGGTTCTTCCTGACTTTGCGGTATTCAGTGGGTTTTTTGTACGAATCCCACTTGATTTAGAATACTACTGACATTCAGAATGTGAGGATACTTGCTTAAAACGCGAAGAACAATTGTGTTAGCACCTCTCTGCAATCCGAGTTGGGAGTTTCTTCGCATCCATCACTTTTGAAATAAGATTGGAAACAAACTTATTGTGCTGGTTCCTTCCTTCATGTCGTTTATTAGTTATCGTGTCGTTGTTCCAGATATGAGCATGCTTGACTCAGTTTCTATCCTCCCTATTTCCAAAATAAATTCCACTCGTGATTCCTATGCAATTTTTTCACTAATACTCAGTGCTGTTACTTCTTTGTCGGGTACATTCTGAGATCAACATCTCTCCACATTTCCCAAGCGGGTCGAATTTCGACCTCAAACTAGTTTTGTTGCTGGTCTACTTTGCACATTCACGTAGTTTTGCCCGTCTTTCTACTCTGAATTACGATTGTTGTTCGGGGAAACTCCGTTCTTGAAAAACCGCATTAATTCAACTATTATTAAGACTTCCTGAGTTTAAAAAGTAATATAGGGAGCATACACGAAATTTCTGATCATCGACTGATGCTGTGCGTTAAATGACTTCCGTCAAGCATCTATAGATGGTCTAAAATTTCTATATGTGCTCATCCAGACGCTAAATTTGTTGCCTGGATGTAACAAGAGGATCTGCAGGTTACGTTCGGCCCAGGAGTAAGTTGTACCGGTTGTCACGGTGTGCAGATAAGTGACCTGTTAACCGTCTCTCTTGGGCTGGGGGGGGGGGTTCAGTCGGCACTGGGACAATATTGTTTGCTCAGACCGGTTGATCATTATTAAGGAGTACAATTGGATTCTTACACCCGAATGTGATTGTGGTTTTTGTATCCACCGCCCTATTTGTACATAAAACTCAGATCGGCTAACCGAAGTAAATATTAGGTTTCTCAGGGAAATACCGCTCGTTCAGAAAAAAATCCCAAGTTATTCACAGAACGGATGCTAGTACATGATCTTTCAGTGTTCCGGACCGAAACCCGATCACTAGGATGGTGATCGGGGCGAAGACTAACCTGTTTCATCAAACGACCAATTTGCTCCTTTGTTCGTTTCGCATGTTCTTCATGTGCCCGCTTTGTGGAAGCCAATTCCGCGTTGGTCATGCTCAGTTCACGTTGGACGAGGTTGTTCGCGGCTTGCGCCTGATCCAGTTCATCCTTCAGATCATCAAATAAAGTGCGTGTTTTTGCCAGTTCTTCTCGCGCTTTAAGACTGTCCTGTTGGGCTTCAATGTATCTCCAAGCCACAGCCTTTGATTGAGCTGCAGTTGTGGAGCGTGAAATAAAGGCACGTAAGATTTTGCGTAATATAGATTTTGGTTACTAGTAAGTAGCATACATTATAGCATTACTCTGTTTTCGTGGCCAGCAGAAAATTAAAAGTAAAATGAACCCAAGGTCAACCAGCCGGGGAACAGATGATTGCATTTTGATGCATATTGCATGACGGGAATGTTAGCGTAATCACTGGCGATATCTATATATGGCAGATTCAGCACGAGTTTAAAGATGAAATTCGATGATGACAATGCCTCAAAAAACCGGTATGATTTGTCGTCAGAGCTCCAGGTCAATCCCATTGAATGCATAGTGAACCTCGTGTTGGGAGCATATGATCATCTTTATTTACTTGCACCAAACGGGAACTATGTTTTACAGAACTCCCTTTTCTTCGAGGGTAACTTCTTTTCACGTAACGATTAAGATAATAACGAATAAGTGATAAAAGTATTTTCCGACTTCCCGAATTAAAAGTTACCAAGTGTTAGAATAAGGTTTGTGATTGTTTTTTAATGAAAAGGATTCGAGACGGGTATGGACAACTATATCACGATACTAATTTGATAGTTAAGCAATTGACTGCTTATTTTAGATGTTGCCATTAAAAAGGGTCAGAATAAGACAGAAATGGTTTAAAATGAGCATTCCTTCTGATAGAAAATGTGACCATTCGGGAAACACGTAATATCAAGGTTGTCATGGCCGCCGTCAGTTGTACAAGACATACAGAATGACGTTTAGAAAAATACGTGCACACCAGGAAGAATGGTGAAAACCCAATGAGTTGACTTACATTTTGAGGACAATTCTTCCACATGGGCGGTCAGAAAATCCACCTCACGCTCCAGTTCACGAATTCGAATAGATGTCGCCAGTTCTTTGTTTGAGGTGTTGGTGACATTTCCGAGTGGTACATCTTTGCTCCGTGAGGAAAGAGTACCATGTTTCAGATCGGCAATTGTTTTCTTTTGAGCAAGTCGAATCTGATGATAACACGAGGCGATAGAAAGATAGAGTAGGTCTAAATTATGTAGCGAACTAAAACGGAAATTATTTGAAGGAGAGGAAAGGATGAAAATGCTCCAAGGTAGAACATGCCACTGCCAGGATCCCCAAACAACGCCGTTGCTATATTTTATCTGGGAATGAAAGCTCAGACGGAAGCATGTTAGCAGTCAATGAAAAAGACATTTGCAGTTCACGTTTACCTGGGGCTAATGCGGGAAATCAATCAAACACGATTTAAATTCAAATATTCAAACTCACAGCCTGAAGTTTATCGATACGCAATTGAGCTGTGACCAAATGCTCAATCAGCTCTGCTTCACGTTTTTGTCCGGCATCCAGTTCGGCTAGCAGTTGTTGATTTTGAGCGGTCAGGCGTGCATTCTCTTGATCCACGTCCTACCGTGTGAAGAACAGATTGTTGAACGAGAAAAAAATAGTCTGGCTGTTTTTATAAAAATCAAGTAGGCAGTCAATTCTCTATTTGATCAATCTAGCGTTACACATTCGGTGAGGTCTCATCAGCAAAACGAACGACTAACATGATTAAATGAGATTTTTCGGTCAAGCCTCTTCTAAACCTGTCATTCAACCTTAGCCGTGGACGGTTTTAAATTCATCAAAATAAAATATTACAATGCTAGAAAGCATAACTTGAAAACCAAATCATAGGAGGGCCATTAATCCTTTTCCAGTCTTCGATTCTTGAGAGGGAAATAACTTTGGTTGAAACGACCACTATTATGTTCACTGAACTAACCTCTGTCCACATGCTCAAGATATCTGCCTTGGTCCATGTTCGTATGAGCCTGTGCGTAAACCAGGTAAAGTGGCCATATCACCAATGCCAATGGATTCATTGACACCTCAGTTGAACCCAATCTATAATGCTATAATGATCAATATTTGAATGACTGGGATACGTGAAGGGTTCTCGAAGTTTACCACCCTCGTTTTTCTGCATTTCAGTGCACTCCCACATTAAGCTGCCGCTAGGCCAGCTCAAGTTCAGTCTGACTGCTTTGGGTAGAGGATTATCGGAAGTCTAAGTGAAACCAATCCCGTTCCGATCGCTCGCCTCATTGCAAACGAGAACCAAATAGAACACGGAAGTTTCATGAACCACTCACACAACTGGATCGGACAATCTTTGTCACGACTCATAACACTGTAATGAGTTTTAACAAGTCCATGGTTTGTTAGGAGCATTTTTCTATTGGTTTTTGCACTTGGCGCTCTAGAGACGGCGTTGCAAGTCTCCACGGTAACACCGGTCAAGGAGATCAGCGTTAATGTGCCCGGACAACGAACAGTAGGCAATAGTGTCGACCAGTTAGAAGCCATGCGGTCCAAACAAAATCTGTCTGACGAAAAATGCGCAAACAAGCAGTTGGTGAAGATCCGTTTAACAGCTTTAAAATTCTTTGTACGTATTATTTTTACTCTTGTTGATGTCTTCCAGTGAATAAATCGGTACTCCAGGGACATTTTTCCTGACCAAGAAGAAGCAAATTTAAGTGGTACGGACACAACATGAGCAACTTTGTAGTGTTCGGAATATCGACCAATCACGAATTACCGTCGCAAATGAAGCACGAAATCGCACTATCAACCCTAAGCTGGAGTCTTCCGTCACCGAGACGTACGAAAAAGCTCACAGAAGTTGCGCTTAGTTTTCTCGAGTAATATTAATGGAACTAAATAATATGTAAGAACGAGAATCATTGGTTACACAGGTCTTCACCAGTAACCTGCTTGCATTCTTGTCACAGCTTCCGTTTGAACCGCGCGGCTTCTGATTGGTTGACACTGTTGACCTGCGGATCTTAATCCAGAAACTACAACGCTTGGCACTGTGGCTGGCGTTATTTCGTGATCTATGATCATAAATTTGCACGACGAGTAAGGTACAACCGTTGGATTCGCGCTAAAGGAAAAAAGTGATATCTGCAAACTGTTTTGATTTTCTGTCGAAAAGGACAGTTTCGTTGATTTGATTCTTTGTCAACTGTAGCTGTGTAGAGATCTTTAATAAATAACTTCTGTCGGTTAGTAAGTGCATTTCGCGATACATGTTTTTTTGGATTATTTAGGAGAACAGTCTTTTGAGAACTAAATCAGTTATCATACAAAATGCATTTCATTGTATTCGTAATGTTTAATGTTGTCCTTATTCCGGCATAAAAAACAACGAACGCAACTAATTAAGTGTTCGGTTGGAACATTGTAAGATTGTCCCGAGCCTCAATCGTAAGTAAGTTAGTCCACATATTTGTGTAGTATATCTCATTAAACAAGTAATGACCATCGTTTGAGGATTGCATAGACTTATGCACCACGGTAGTTAAGTTTAGTCTGGTTCATTTGAAGTTATTTACCATTTATGGGTGAGAAAGATATATCGGAGGAAAGTACACAGACAGATTAGTGGGGCTTGGAGTGGATCAATTTATCTAATTCAGCAACATGAACATTTTGTCTGGAACCGGTAGGTGACAATTGCTTTCGTGAATTATTTCTAAATGACGAATTAAATGTTAAAACACTACTTTTTATACGGAACATTATTTTTGCATATTGTTTGCTGAAGCAAATTGTCCAAGTGCGTGGAAGAATTCTAGTCGATGAAGTGCCATGTTCACAGTATTGCACGACATCTTGACTGTTGGTGTTAACCCTAGCCTATGGGATGACACAAACCACGGGGTGACACGCTACAGTTTCGGGACAGCTGTAATGAGTCAAGCTTCCCAGATTATACCAAAAAGGCGCCTACGTGGACAACGAACCACAGGCCGATTGTGTCGACCAATCATAAGCCAAGCGGCCTAACCAGAAGCTGTATGACGTCAAGAATACGATCACGTGATTGGTAGATGCCTGGATAACCAATAAACTTCTCTTGTACATGTAATTTAACCCCCTTGATTTCTTCCGATAAACGAACTGCTACTTCTGCGGCCTTTCCATTGCTTCTCGGTTACTTAGGACACCGTCGTGCAAGTGCTTACGTGGCGTCCCTGATTCGTAGTTTGTGATCAGTGCGTACCTCAATCATTGCAATGTTCGCATGAATGACACCGACAAATCACTAAACACAAAATGGTAAATATTTTGTCACTATTAAAATATTTTACACAGTAACGTGTTAATTTTTTCATACGCAGTTTGTGAATGAGTTCGCCTGATTACAATAAAAGTGATTAATAATGTAAGGATATTCGTGATTTACATGTCCAACGTGAGAGATGATAAAAGGATGTGCAACATTTACTAGTTATGTGCACTATTTACATGGCGGAAAGCATACATAAGTTCATTGGGATATAATGAAACCGCGTTAAATTATCGGTTTAAACGAAATTCTAGTCGAGAAACCGTGAAAATCTAAAAAGAGATGCATCATGAACCAGGTGATAGCAATCAGCAACATGTAGTTGACTATTGGGACGATATTGGCTGGCTACTGAGCTACATAAACTCTACAATTTTGGTGTCATAGCTCATTTGTAGCTGGCTATTAGCTGACGACGTGATGCGTGAGTACTTACCGCTATCCGTGGTCGATCTTCGGCACTTTTCTCTGAAACGGCTTGTTCCGCTGACGTTTCACATTCGTCGGAGGTCGTCTCTATGTCGTTCTTGTGTGGGGATAGTCATTTGGGTCAGGGGAAATTGAAAGGTGCATAGAATGAAAGTGACATGAATATTTTTGCATGAGACTATAGGAAGATTTGCTTCAATTCGTGTATAGAGCAAATGATGCATGAACTGAAAAGTTAGGAATCACTGTACAGCTGTTTCGACCTGGTTCGGTTTCATCAGCAGTGCGAATAAATCGAACCCGGGACCTCACAGGAAGAACGCAAGCACCCTAACCAGTCTCTGTAGATTATTGACTCACTGATTCATTCTATCACTGACTCGTTTTCTCACACAGTCACAAAACGGAATGCAATCACGCGTCCTTTCATTTCATTTATCATCCCCCATTTCACCGCTGGTCTCAAAATGAATTAGAGTTCAAAATTGGTTCTTGTATAATACAACGAAATTTATCCTTTTCGAAAGACTCGGTCAATTAAAAATTAAATTAAATTAAAGTAAACTTCGTGCCCAAAGTGGTTCTCGCTTACAACTCGGGGGTAGGGGAAAATGCGTTAAAAAGAAGTACGTCCATGACATTGTTGTTACTCAGCTTAGTGGGATGCATCAGATTCCCAGCCTGGATGTTTATTCCTTTTCGAGCCGATTTTGTGTGGGGATCCTAGCCTACGAGATAACACCGGTCACGAAGCGACGCGATTCAGTTTCTGGACAACGAACCACAGGCCAATCGCACCGACGAAATCAAAAGCTGTGCGGTACAGACAGAAGCTGTGTGACGTCTAGAATACAAACAGACGATCGTAGGATACCTGGATAACCAATAAACTTCCTTTGTACATGTTATTTAATCCTCTTAGTTCCTTTCAATAAGCGATTTCCTACTTCTGTGGCCTTTTTCTTGCGTCTTGGTAACGGAAGGTACTGTGGTGATTGTGTATAAACTGAGCATTCTTGTTTCTTTACACGATCGATTGCTTTGTACATTTTCGTCGTGTAATATAATTCGACTTCGAATATTCTGGTGGTCTATGTCATACTGCGCACTATACCATTTTAAGTTAGATTTGAGAAACTATACTTTTCATTTATCAATGATCTCCTTTCCCAAACTTCCAACCCGATTCATTCTTTTGCTGATGACGCCATCCTCCACTGCTCCCTCTCCTACCGCACTGCTCGCTTGCCCAAGCCAACATCAATGGTGATCGTAGTGCAGTTAATGTGTCAGTGAAATCCGATCTCGAACACCTCCTGGGCATTACAAACCATGTTTAATTCAATAGTTCTAAAACCTTTCGACTTTCAATTTCTTTAAAACACAATTCATTCTCTCCTCCCCCCACCACTCCCATTCATCTTTTAATTCCACCCAACTGCACTCCACAGACTCTGCCTCCCTTTTTGGATTGCCTATAACTTCTTCGTTATGCTGGTCCCCTTTTATAGCTAAGCATACTTCTCGTGCTGCACCCAAGGTTTGATTTCTATTTCGCGCCGGACGTTTTTTCACCCCAACTGATCTTCTATTGTACAAAGCTCAAATCCGCCCTGCTCTTGAATACTGTAATCACGTGTGGGGTGGGGCTTCGTCCTCTTCCCTTTCCTTGTTCAACGAAAGCCATCCGGTTAATCGACGATCCAAACCTAACATCCGGTCTGCGGTCGCTACCCCTTCGTCGGGCAGTTGCTTCATTGTTTGCGGTCTACCGCTAATACTTGGTTTTTGTTCCTAGGAGCTTGCCTCGGCAATTCCTCTTCC